>JAPDSC010050177.1:425503-460959 GCA_026290005.1 Latrodectus geometricus | reverse complement strand
TTATTCTTATTTAATTAATTTTAGAAGTAAAGAAATTGAGTTAAAGCTTAGCAAAAGATCACAAAACAACTAAAAATATTTCATTTTTAAGTTGATTTGTTGGTCCAATGAATGTTTTCTCTTTTTAATAACGGAACAGAAATTATTTAAAACTAAAGTGTATAGTTAATGAATGGGAAAAAGATATAAACTAAAAAACAAGTAATTATTGCTAAATGTATCAAATCAAGCAATGTAAAAATTAAATTCAAAATCGATTTAATTTCATTAAATTAATTAAGAATAAAGTGAATTTGAACACAACTGGATTAAATTATTTGACTTGAAGTAATTAAATAGGAAAAGAAAATTAAAGAGACTCGGTTTTGGCAAACATAGCCTCAGTTTAAAATGTTTCCCTGAAAATTACACAAATAATATTTTTAAAGTAACTTTTAAATTTTTTAAAAAAAGTTATACATTTACCAATAATAAATTTTCTATCACTTTGCTACTTTTAAAAGAGTACTATGGAATAAAATGCTTAAACGATATTATCTTTTTCAAACAATTATTTAGAAAGAAGGGTAATTATTAAATTATCAACCCTGCAAAAAGTTGTTTGCTTAAAGACACAGTTTCATCTTTGCAAATTCAATGACATTTTCTCTAAAATTTAGTTTCCAAGTAAATAAAAGGCAAATTAAAATAAAATGTTTAAATTATTTTTTTCATCATTTAACACATGAAAAGAAAAGTTGTTTCCAAATTGCGATGAATAGGATTAAAGCTGTTACTGTGATAAAATAACCTTTTTTAGGTTCCTATTCAATTAAAATTTAATTATAAGCAGCTTCATAAGCAAACATTTGTACTTTCCTCATTAGTATTTTCTATTTAAGAGAGAATTCCTAATAACCAAGTATTTTTAATTAATAAAATACCTTACTTTAATTATAAAATAAGTTTGAAAGATTTTAGAAATTACACGTGAAAATATATTTTTATTTTTTGATGTACGTTAAACTAAATTATTTTAACTGTTTTTTCTCTTAAAACTGTATTATAATAATATTTTACTTCAATTTTCAATGTTTGGTTTGCAAAATTTACTTAGTATTAATTTATATCATCCATTTAATCTTAATAAATAATAGAACATATAAAAAAATTAATGTAAACATATATATAATACTTAAACAGTAACATATATATTAATAGCTGTTTTGGAATTTAAAGTAATTTTTAAAAGTATATGCTATTTAAAGTAAATTATAAACTAAACGTTTAAAAAAATGAGTTATAACTGTAAGACCCCACAAAGAATTATAATGCTCTTAAAAAACTTATACCAAGGAAGTTTTAATTTCAACAAATATTTTGATAATGAACTCTTTTTTCGTACTCTGTAAACATAATATTCCTTTATGTAAATTTTCTCCACTGAAAACACATTCCTTTTCATTGTTCATATAAGCATCAAAAAATTATTTGACAACTAAATACATTGATTTTCCAATAGAGGGATTTCCTACATTCATGTTGGTTCATATAGTCTTGAATTCAATTTTATTTAAGTAATTGATGTGTTATTATCTTGACATAGTCTATTTATATTTGAATATTAAGTACCTTTTATTCTGATGTTCAGATACATAGTATTAATTTTATCATTTGATGTGTTGAAAATATTTTTTTTCATGCACTGTACAACTGTACATCATTATTCAAAACACGACTCATTTCAAACTTTATATTTTTCATTTTGTAGTAAGTAGAAAAAATAAGTATTTAAAATAAATAATTTATATTTTTAAATATCATTATTATTATGATCAAATGATTTTTAAATAATATCATTATCACAATAGTCATCATATCGTTGATATAATTAACTTCGTAAATTTGTTAAAATTATTTTTGTCTTATAATAAGAGAATTTTTTTACTATAAATATAAAATACAAATTAACAATTAAAAGTATTGCGTTTTTATTTATTTTTGTAGTGTGTAAATCAATAAGCACAGAAATAAATTTTTCATTTTCATTTTTGTCAGGAAAATTGGCAAGATTATATTTAAACAAATACATTTTATTCTATTTTTTGCACATATTAAAATTTGAGAGCCTGACACTATTAACTACACTGCAATTCCATCTTCTTTTAATGTGACATTTATTTACTCTTTAAAAAAATTTGCACTTTTAGTAACCATATGCTTTAAGAGAATATTACACACAATTGTCAACAAACATTTGTTATAAAGATTTTTTCTGCTTAATATTAAGCATTGCAATTGAAATCATCATATTTAATAAATCTATACTCTATTTTTATAAATTTATTTTCATAATATTTCTAATAATTAATTAATACTACACGAGAAATGAACTTTACACCAGCAATACATAATATTCTATCATTCATAATCTAATGCAATTATTTTTACGCATTAGTTTCACTTTCAAATAAGTTATTAATTTTTATTCATCAATGTATGTGAACCATTCCACATGTTCATGTTTTATTCTACGTTACAACTGCTTACACAATATTTCTGAAAAAGTGTACTTTAAGATAATCATGAAATTATTCTATGTATCAATAACACCATTCAATAATAATCAACAATAACGTCTTTCATTCAAGAAATTCTAAATCGCAACGTTGAAAATTAAATGGATACGTGATAATTCTTTAACTACTTAATTAAAATATGTAATGTTATGCATTTGTAAAAGACTTTTGAGATTATCTAGAATATTTGCTCGCATTTCATGAGGAATAGATTTAAAAATCGTAGAAATTACTAGAATATGTAATGTATGAATTTCCATTAATAGTTAATAAAGTATTTGGTATAAATAGTTAATGTCTCTGCATAATAACTCATAGAAAAGTTTTAGAAAAATAAATTACAGTCAGTATAGAGAGCATCATTGAGAGCAGTTTACATTTATTCTTAGCGTCTCGACAACTCGGTAAAACGAGAAGTAAATTTAAAATTCAATAGATATATGCACATATTTCTTTATTTAAAATAACAAAAATTTTATTTTTAATAAATAAATTAAAAGTGTCTAAAAAATATGCTTTATTTTATTATTTTACTATAGTTAAAGAAAACATTGTTGTAAAATAATGTAATATGAATTTATTAAATGTATTCATTTCTTAAAAATAAAAATTTGTGTCTTTATATCTAGCATGTTAATTTTATCATTTTTAAAAGTCAAAGCTTGAATATAATATAAATCCTATCACATATTTTATTTCTAGGTAAGATATCAAAGAAAATATTTATTCTTTTGCATAGAACGATTTTATTTAAATGAGATATATACATTTATATTTACAACATAAAGTAAGGCATAAAACATGAAGGGCGTATGTATTCTTAACAACAATTTACATATTTTTAAACATATCACAGAGAATAATGTTCAAAATATATTTCAATCATACATATAGAATATAAATGTCCTTTAAAGCATCCAATAACTGTCTATCCAAGCTATAAGAATTTTTTGAATGTATGTATGATCAATTATTTATTTTCTCCTACATGTATGACATACTATTTAGCATCGTATGATGGCAAGACATGAAATAGGCGGGTATGTTACTTATTATATACCATCAAATATTATTGATGATTTTGTTTTATTCATTTCAATATAGACACTCCCTATAAAATGAAAATGTTGGAAAACACATTTGGATTATGCAAAACATGAAAAACATTTTCCAAGGAATGAAAGCTGAATTACTATAATTGCATCACCATTTTAAAAACAAACCCCCCCAAACCTTGATATTTATATATCAATAAAAATTAATTAGAATACAATCGTTAGGATTGTAAGTTAAAAATTTAGCAATAAGATAAGGAAATAAAATTTAATTGCACATTTGATAATATATCAAGGTTAAAGTTGTATGTAAAATTTAATGATAGGTAATGAAATATATATTTTATTGTTAATACTCGTTTAAAATTACAAAAAATATTATTCCACAATTGGAGAATATCATTGATAGAACCTTAATGTATAACATTTGATAAAGATTTCTAATTTGTTAAAATTCAAATTTTCATGAAATGTTTCTTGACTGCATGCAGTTTTTGATATCCCTTCATTGTTTTAAAATAACAGCTTGTGAATAAGAGATTAGTCAATGTTCTTAGATAATTAACAGATGTTTATATACATTTATTTCTTAATAAATTTAATAAAAAATGGTAATTCTATTAGGTTAATAGAATATTATTTATATTTAAGTTACACCTTTAGATGATTAGAAGATCATTAGTTTTCTTTTCAGTTCTTTTTAGAGAAAATTTATCACATAGATACCAACATATTATAAAGATTGTTTCCTTTTTTGTAATTAATCGTAACTACAAAATAGGAAACAATCTTTATAATCTGTTTAATTAAAAACGGGTATTTTAATAACTATTTAAAAATAATTTACATTTTTTAATAATATATTGTTAAATTATTATGCATGTATAAGATATATAGCAGATTGAGATAATGTTTTAAGTTAAATATGAATATATTTCCTTTTACACAAACTAACCATATTTTAAAAACTTGCGATGATGCAGCTTGCGAGTTGTACCTATAATTACAATAAACAGATTACATAATAAAATATTTATTTTATGATATATGGATTACTAGATAAATGTAAAATACCTATCTTATTTCACAAAACAGTTGATGACAAAAAAAAATGTCATATTGATATTAGATTGGTATTAGTCAGATTAATATTACCGTCTAAAATACGTCAGATTGGTTCGTTGCCACAAAAATATTAACTAAAAGTGTTTGAAGTTTGTCGTTTATTAACTTCGAATACTAACAGAACACATGCATGTATTGCTCTAAATCAGTAACTTAAACTTTGTTGATAATATTGCTCTCAAGTCGTTTAATTCACAAATACAGCAAAAACTTTTTCTTTCTATCATGTATTAATCAATAGGCATAAGGGTAAATTTGGTGCTTTGAACTGTGTATAAAGGGTAAAGTGTTAAAAATCAATTGTGTTTTACTACAGATGTCTTACATATTGTTGATATAAATATATAAAACATTATCAAACTATGATTTTTTTTCTAATCTTGATGAACATGAGTAGAAGCACCGGCAGACTTCTCTGTAACTAAACCAGAATTGGTCCTTACAAGTTAGGAGAAAACAGCCGGGTGGGAAAATTCGTAACTAAAATCATAAATAAGGAGAAGACTCTCAGTACTTGACTTGTACTAAACCCCAGAGGTATCGTTTTACTTGGAGAACATTAAGCCCAGGACATGTTTAACGTGTCTCATCTGACTCTAAGGAACTCGACAGATCTTCAGTTTGTGAGGGATTAGAACTCACCACCTTTAGATAATGAGAAAGTCTCACTAACTAATCAGGCCACTTTGGTGCTGATTTGAGGAATTTACTTGCTGCATTTTATGCATAATAAAATAGTTTTGAATTCAGAGATTAATTTTTAATAAGTTTTTCATACAGTAAAATTACAATCTGTAAAAGTAAATTTCTATAAAAAGAGATAACTAGATTAACAAACATAGTTTACGATTTTTTTCCAATACATAATTTGTTAAAATTCATTTCACTAAAGTATAAAAAATGCTTTTCAAATTAATTAAATATTATTTAAATATATAGAGAAAAAAATAAGTTTAATTATCAACAAACTATAGCTATTTTTAAAAGATATTTTGTGGTCCTACCAGTGACACATCTATTCAAAAGTTTTGCAACGTAGAGTGAACATGTTTATTCTTCTCATAAAATATCAAATTCTTCATATCTCGCATAAAATATCTTCATTTCTAGCCAAATGATGTAGTTTTCATTATGAAACCAAACAAATGATTTAATAATTTATACACTTTTTGAGAGCAAAAACAAAACTCTTGCATCAATATCAATGTGTATTTTTATCATAATCTAATTTTCTATTCGATACTTATTAATTGTTGTACCCTATAAATATTTTTGACGTTTCAATAATAAAAATCATTTATTGTGATATTCATTTGCAACATGTCCACCTCTTTTAGTATTATAGTATTAAGTTGTTACTATACTGATAAAAATATTAATAACATTTAATAATCATAAATAAAATTTTTATTTCTTCCAGTATCCCACTAAATAGAATGCTTTAAAGAAAGATACCAAATCCCAAAGATGAGGCTCTGATGCAAAGTATAAATTATAATTGTAATGTAGGTATTACTCTGCCTTACATTATAAGCAATATATTGAACAGCATTGCAGTATTGGACACATAAAAACAAAGATTATGTGTTGATTTTAACAAGGATTCCGATAACATTTGTTTGCAAAAAGATTAAAGTTTTTGTATTGGATTCTACATTTTCTGTTCCATTTATTAGAATAAGATCCTTTACCTATCTATGAAGTTTTATGTTGGATCAAGCTTTGATAAAATCATTTTAAAGGATGGATACGTTAAGCCTCACCGAGGAAGCTTAAAATGTTAAACTTAAGTCAAAATATTTTGACACTCGAAAATCTCAAGGAAGGAACTGATTACGTTAATCCTTGGACATTAATCACAGTAAGAATCTTTGGATATCATGTATACATTTACGGTCTTCGATTTTATTAATAGAGAACTAACAGAAATAATACTTCCTGTACATGTCTCATTTCAATATCTAAAAGTTTAATTGCTGAATATAAATTTAAAGTAAAGCTTGTATATAACTGCAAAAAGTATAAAGTATCGAATTTAAAACTTCGAATCCATATTTCAAGGAATTCGCGATTTCATCTTTTTCATCACTGATTAGTATAAATAATTTAATTATTACGAGTTAATTTATCGTGAAATATTTCTAGCAAAATAAGTAACTGTTGTTGAATAATTCATTCACAAATATTATTGTTTGTATCAGTTTATGACTGGGATGTAAGATATAGTAGGTCATTTTCGATCAGTGGGCTGCGCGTTTTCTGTACCATTAAAATATTTATTTTTGTTCGTAGGTCCACTATAGGAAATAAATAACTTATTTAAATAAAACACATAGAATCAAAAACAAGAAAGTAAACGGATTGTAACAGCGTAGAAAATTCTCAAACATTCCTCTTACAGCTGTTATTAAAGTTATATTAGTCTATTAAACTTACATTTCTATCTGTATACTATTCCCAACCAAATTCACTGAAGCCAATCAATTGCCTCGTAATTTTAAACCAATGTCAGATGATGAAGTCAAAAGCAAAGCTTGCCTCCTTCTTTCCAGAACACCCTACACATGAAGCCACATTGGATCCTGCAGAACTTTTAACGTTCATAAATCTTTCCATGACGACATCCTCCAAATGGTACAGACATAAAGCAATCTACCTTGCGATTATGAATAATGATGCTTTCTTTACCAAGAAATCGGGTCAGACTGAGTAAAATTTTATATGAATCTTATATGCAGTTCTTCGTATGTAAAATTAAATTTAAATTTAGATACTGGTGTGATATAGTATTTAGCTATACAACACCAGCTTTCACATTCTTAAATTATCTAACTTCCAAAAAACTAGACACCCAAAAAACATAATGCTATTACTCATCCTCTAATCGTGTTTGAGAATTTTTTTCTTTTTAATTCATGCACTTCATCAACAGTTAATTTAAAATCTAGGAGAATTTTAATATAATTAATATACAATGGTCTTTGTCAATTAAATTTCATGTTTTACAATAAACAGATATTTTTCTATATCTTAATGATTCATTAAATTGTAAGAATCAAAAGTGCGCAAAAATAATTTTTCAAATATATTTCATTTTCCAAAAGAATTGGAATAATAGTTTGTATGAAATGCATCATAATTACAATTAATGTTGAATTTATGCAAAGATCATCTCTCGCAAATGTATAAATCAGACAAAAATTTAAAATTAGTGAAGTAGTAACAATAATTTTAATGTATTTTATTCTTTTAATTTCTGAAAGGTAAATAATTTTCGGTATGTGTCATTAATTGGCTCTTCGATGGGGAGAAAAATCACGTTTTTTCAAAAACTTTTTATTTCAATGTGAGGTGGAAAGGCAAATACATCTCTTGCGGATCCAAATACTAACTCCAATTCATCTTCCTCACTCTCGCTTTCGGATTCAACGACGCTGAAAATGTCCCTTCTGAAAAGTAAGGTGTTTATCTTCGTCATCTGAAAAAAAAACTCACCTGTGAGTAATACTAGAAATAAATAGGGGAAAGACCAAGTCAGCGGTGAGGAAAAAGTTAAACAAAAATATAAAATAAAATAGGCGTGGAGACTGCAAAAGGTGAGTAAAAATGACCACCTGTTGGAAGAAAGTGCATTACACAAATGGCCATTTTCACTGAAGTCTTTAACTTCTGTCATGCTGTTTAGTTGGTCCAATTATTTTTTCTGAACTTGACTATACTCTCATCCGTTTCCGGTCCTTTGTCTTCCGTATTCAAGTTGCTAAATCTTTCTTTGGTGGAGGTAGAAGAATAAAAATGAGATAGAAAAGATCTGCCAAAACACAATTAAGAAAATGCTGAATTTAGGGTTGAAAAAAAGATTTCTTTGAAGAATGGCTACCTATCTGCTCGCTATCTTTAAATTTATAAAGGTCAAGAACTCTTATTCTAATAATTTTTCTTTACTGAAATTATCTTTTTTCTAAGATTATTTTTTCTAACAGCAAGTATGCCTTGAGTATTTCCATGAGAATAGTAATTCTAAATTTCAAAAAAA
The DNA here is from genome assembly GCA_026290005.1 of Latrodectus geometricus. Lineage (NCBI taxonomy): Eukaryota > Metazoa > Arthropoda > Arachnida > Araneae > Theridiidae > Latrodectus > Latrodectus geometricus. The sequence goes on along the minus strand of JAPDSC010050177.1, from coordinate 452,185 downwards.
AAAATAAGTAATAATGATTAGTTTGTTTATCATTATTTTAATTAATGTTTTACAATTATATAATACGAAGCAACTGATACAAAGAATAACTGAAAAAAGGCTTTAAGAGAAATAATTGTAACCTACGAATTGGTTTATTTATAGATGTTCATTTATTTAAAATAGTTTTTTAAATTATTTAATTAATTTCAAGGAAGTACATGTAAAATGTATTTATTATTATGCAAAATAATTTGTATATGTAAAATGTATTTAGAAATATAACTTCATCTGCATTGAACGATATATTTTCGAAAACATTGTTAAGTATAAAACATGCTTAATTTACGCTTAGTAATTTAAGTTAATTTATGCTTAGAATATTTAACTTATTAAAGTTCATTTTTAAATGAAAGCATTGAATGATACTATCAAATTAAATTGCTAAATATGAAGGAAAAAATGTTTTACAAGACACTATAACACAGATAATTTTTATATATACTTGATTTTACATATCTTTTTAAAATTATGTGAATCCTCATTTATTGTAAAAAAATCTTTACAAATATTAAAATCAAAACTGAGAAACTTATATCACTCTTTTAAAAATATATAAATTCAATTCAAAACATTGCAAATAAGATTTGTGAGTGTATGCGTATGGGTATGTCCATGCGTGTGTGGTGATATTCAAATATACGTATTATATTAGTTTGGGGAAAAATTAATTCATTATTTTTTCGGTAGACGTCTGTAGTGATCGATATCTCGTGAGGTATCTATCAAACAATTTCAGATTTATGCTCGTTGGAAAGGTGACATTTGACACTAAAATATCCTCTTGCGGTTTTTTGTTTGATTCATTCAGTTACGAGTACAAGGTTTTAAAAATGGAAGACAACGAGCAGAAAGTTCGATACATTTTCGTTTTTCTTTTATAAAGGAGAAAATGCTAACCAGATGGCTAAAATTGTGAAAGGTGTTTATCGTCCTATATAAGACTGTAACAACCAGTTGCGTACAATTTTTGTTTCGTCGATTCCGTTCGGGTATTTTTGATGTTAGAGATGCACCTCGCATGTGGATACAGCATCGTCGAAAATGTCTATAAAATATCAAAAATGATCGAAGTTAACCGCATGTCAGCAGTTGTAACGCGCAAGACCTGAAAATCTACATGAAAGCTGTTTTAAACCTTTTTACAAAACGAATCCAAAAGAAGTTTCATAAAGTTCACGTAAAAATAATGGATTTCTTTTTCCCCAAACTAATATTTCAGTATTATAAAAATAATGTTTATTTAAATTTGCATTGCAACTAAGCATATATTTTCTTCTGTTTTAACTGTTAAAACAAAATTTTTACAGTTCAAATTACACATTGCATGTTTCTTACTATAGAAAGTGTTTCAATTGGGTATGTGTATACAACATGTTAGTGAAATTTGGCTTGTTAAATGTTATAAAGCTGTTTTAATATCCATATACGATACATTAAATTTATTATAAATAATTGGTTGTTTTAAAAAATTTGCAATGGGAAGTTTGTTACTTTAATGAAGAACAAAAAGTGAAACTTCTTTCGTTGCTCAGTGACAGACGTCACTACATGTTCCCTGTCAGCTTCTGTGACTAATTTGCAGAAACAGAAGGCAACTCCAACAAAGAATTTCTTTCAGCGATGTCTAGCAGCATAATGAATCGGTGCTTTTGGCTGAGAAGGTGATAAAGAAAACGAAGTTAGCATGTCATGTACTTTAAGTCACTTTTCATTAAATAAAAATTGATATCTTTAAATTTTGCTTGTGTAGTGAAAGTCAAAATTTTCTAATCCTCATTACATCAATAATTCATGATTTTAAATATTTATTATTTTTTTAAGAAAGTATCAAAATTCTATTTTCTAAATATAATACTTCTATACTATTTCTATCATGTGTGTTTGTGTGTGCATTCAAAGTATTCTAGAGGTCTTGAAATGCCACTTATAGCCCTTTGTCTTATTAATTGCTCATCATTTCATTTTAATACATATATATATATATATATATGTATGTATATATGAATGTATGTATTATTAAATTAAATTACATTCAAGCTTATAAATTCAAGAACAGTGTCTGAACATAATTAATCAAAATCGTGCTTATAATTATTGAAATAGAATAGAATTTTTAAACTTTGCTGTACTTAAGGTTTAATTGCCTAAGTATAGCAAAGTTGCTATACCTAAGATGAAATAACTTTTGCACACGAGGGGTTAACACTATTACAAACATTCATACCCAAGAGAAAAGTTTATGATACAAATTGTTAAAACAAAGTTCAAAGCAATAGTCATTCAGCTTTATGCTTAAATTTTGCTAACCTATATTAATTTTCATTAAATGACCAAAACAGGGCATTAATAAAAACTTTGAGTAATAGTGAGAAATACATCCAATGAATGCGGAAATGCTTATGACATTTTAAAATAATCGTTTTTCAAAACTTTTCGCTCATTAAATATATTTGAAAAAAATATATATTCAAATGATTAAGTCTATAATTTATTACTTTATAATTAAACTGTATTCAAGAAGAACCAAATTTTTTGAAAATTCTTTGAATGCAATCTTAATTACATTTATGGAAGCTTAAGCACTTTTTTGTATGACATTTTCTCTGGAGTATACATTGACAATATGAGAAATTTAAATATAACATGTAAGAAGATTTTACTGCCTAATTAAAATTTGCTCAAAAGTAAAAATTAATTAGTAAATGCTAAATTCAAGAATAAAAATAATGTTGAATTTTTAGTCTTATAATTTACATTTAACTATAAGTAGTTAATAAATTATAATTAAGAAGCTGAATTTAAATTAATTTAAATATACTACATACTCCTTGAGAAAAGAATAATGCAATTATATATATTAAGATACGTACTTGACTGTGAAAAGTTTTTTAATTGTCTGAATATAAATCCTTAAAATTTTAAAGAAAGAAATTAATAAAAAACGTTCTGTCATCACAAGAGAGCGTTTTTAATATATAAATGTCTTAAAGAGATATGTTATTTATTTTTTGCTTTGTAAATAAATAAGAAGATGAGAATTTAGTGAATTTCCTCTTTTATTTCTATTCAAATGTCATTTTTAGTTTGCTTATTTGGAAAATAAAGTAATATGGTCTGAAAATTGTTTTTTCAGCTTTATAAACAAAGGCTTTTCTATCACATTGCTTATAGGACATACCAGGATCTAATTCTAATTTCATGCTTTTTCGAAATGGAAGATCGCAGGTTCAAATTCAGCTGCTATTAAGCAATAGAAAATTGCTCTTTTTCGACTTTCCAAACGTATAAACCTTTTTAACTGGAATGGTTATAAATTTTCAAGATTTCATCATTATGTGATACAGAATGTTCCCCCATTTAAAAAAAAAAAAAAAAACTTTTCCTGGATGTTCAAATTAATGTTTAAATTGCTTACAACTCATGGTATTAAGCCAGCCACTTTGCTGTGGCTATTTATAACGTTAGATGGGATGAGTGTTTTGAAGTTTAAGCTATTTTCTTCTTTTTCAGTACGTGAATATTTCTCATATGTTCACCATGGTCAAAAAAAAAAAAAAAAAAAAAAAGCTAGTAGGTCAAAAAAGAGTAGTAGCTAAGCTTTCGTAAAGCATAAGATACTGGGTTTGATTGTAACCCTTTTTGAATAGCAGAAGATTGATTTTAATATTTTGCCTTCCGAAGGAACGTCTTTCGAGGTGAATGCTTGAGAGTTTTCTGAGTCTTTCCCTTTGCGCAAAGGAATCTAGCTAATTATCAATAAAATAACCTCCTAGTATATGTATAAAAAAAGCTATATAATGGTCTTTGTCAATTAAACTGTTCATTACTTAGCACCAAATGAAAATGTGATACAATATTTAAGAATGCAGTGGATGCATAAAAAGTTTTACAATAGATCATAAATGATAAATTTACTATCAGTGTCATGTTTTATTAAAAAATTTGGAACAACGAGGAAATCCCCTTCAATAATAAATAGCCTTTGAATTTATAAGACAATACTAACATTTTATATGAAAAATAATATCGAAATGAAAGAGTGCATTTACTTAGGGTACATAAATGTTTTTAAAAACAGAAAAAGCTTCATATAATTAACATATGATAATATATAGTGTTAACTGAAGATAACAATTATTCAGAAAAACTGTATTGCTAATAATAAAAATTGTCAATTAGTAGCACATTATCTAAGTTAATAAAAGTTAATAAATGAATACCACAAAATTCATAAAAAAATTTAGTAAAATATTTTTGAAACTTTAAATTCAATAAAAAAATTCTGTTATTGAACAGAAAACATTAATTTTAAACACACTGAATTTGTCAAGTTTTTAACTGGATAAAATTAAAATAATTTTTCTTTTTAAAATGGAGAAAAAATAATTTATATAAAAATCTTTAATGAATAAAAAGTATTTTTGTGTTTATATGTGAGAGCATGGTCTTTTATATCTTGTTTTAAGATTTTTGTTTAAGCACAAGAGAAGTTCCTCAGATTGGGAAATTTAATTTTTATATCTTGCTCATAAAGAAAAAAGCTTTTGTGCTCCATATGGGAGAAGAATTTGTAAAAGATATTATTAAATGATTAATTTTGGGATTCAGTGACTATAAAAAATGTGCTATTTCATTTTATCATTCTTCTAATTGGAACTATTTATTTCTGACTCACAAATTTCATAGACATTTTACACACTACAAACGATTAAAATTGCAACACCCCAGAAAGGAAAAATCTTATGAAAGTCAAAACTACCTGAAAGAACATACAAATGATCAGTATTTGGATACCATTGCTAAAAGTAGTGCAGATTTACCCTTGTTGCCTCATGTGTTTCTTGCTTTTTAAAATTGTATTTATGAATTTATGAAAACCTACAGTCTTTCCTGCTCATCACTCGTATCAGGGTAATCACCCAGGTGATTTTTTGTCTTATAGGAAGGGCAAATGATATCTGAAGTCTTGCATGAATAAAAAGTTGCATAGGCAATTTCTATCTCAGAAATTGCTTTTATGCTCGGCTTTTTTTTAGAAGAGTGTGTTGTTGTTACCAGTCCATTATTTTTCAGCAAATCTAAACCAAGTCCAGCTACTGGTTTATAAGTTATGTATAGTTAACATATTAGTTACGTAGAGTGAATCCTTATACAGATCCCGTCTTGTCAGGTTAAAGTGATCGATTATATGATCAGACGTAATTTGACAAGTAGTATACTTAGAGCATTTAGAGAAAACCGTTATTCTTTGTATTTCATTAGTCTGAGATGACCACTGGGTACACAAGAAATGACAGTCTACTCTTGTCTACTGAACTGGAGGGATAAGGAACCACCAGGATAATTATCCTGATACTAGTGATAATCAGGAGAGACTAGGACTTCGCAGATTGACCATGAATACCATTCTTAAATGTAAGAGATACCCGAGAAGGTAGATTTGCGCTTCTTTTAGCTTGGGTATCTAAAGTATCATTACCAGCAATGTCTGTATGTGAAATAGTCCACTGAAAGTTAATCTTACTGAGGATATATAGACTTTTTAGCTTGTTCAAAACAACTAAGCCCTAAATTAACTCCCACGTCATGCCAAATTTAAAAATGCTGGAAGTCACACTGGCTGTCATTAAAATCTAGATGTCTTTTCAAAAATGAAGTTAAAGTACTCTTTTGAGGTGAAATTCAACAGTAATAAATTCATTTCAAAATACAAAACAATTATCAGGAATACTCAATTTGATATGAGGTTTGGTGTTTTTGTATTTTATATAGACTTCTTTACCAGTACAAGAATTTTCATTTCCCCTAATATCAGTTTAAATAAGAGTAACCTCCTTTGGAATAATATTGATTTATTCGAGAGAAATTTGCCTCAGAAACAATGAGATAGCACAAGCTTTGTTGATATAAGTATGAAGAGTTATATGGAAAAACATCATGTGAAAACTTTCAGATTGATCAATTCCTGAATTTAAGTAATACAAATTTATACCATTTAAATCAATCAAATCATTTCCGACCTCCTGGTTAAATGAGATATTTTAAATGAGTCATTATTTTTGAATTAATTTTGAATGTAAGTAGAAGCTCAATTGCTTGAACTAAAATGGAATAGTTTGTTAAAATATTGTATGAAATTCGAGTTTTTTTTTGAGAACTGTGTGGTTGTAAATCGGCTTCATTAAGAACTATGTCGCTGAGGCAACTGATTTAAAACCTGTAATAATATGAGCAACTTTAAGCTGGATCCATTCGAGGTTTTGGAGATTATTCTCTAAAGCTGGTCAATTTATATGCGTTATTACATCTAATATTATTAAATAATTTTAATAACATAAATATTTTACATCTAATATGCATTGAGAATGGTCATTGGAAACTCAATCGCACCAAAAAAATGCATTCTAAAATGTACATGCCCTTTCTGCTAAACAAAAGCAAATGGCCAATATGCTTAAAGTTGAAAATCTTCGAATCCAGGACAAATATAAATACTTAGGGCTTTTAACCATGGGCAGGGGAAGCTCAATCAAAAAATTCTAAGTCTATACGTATCTAAATTCCTATTAGTAGTGAAAAAAACAGTGGTATATTTTGAAGGATTAAAATTCAGTTTATAATTTCTTGCAAAATTCCGCAATTCTGTAAGAGTTTGATTAATGTTTCTCTTCAAGACAGAAAAGTCAGGACCAGAACTCCAGATGAAGATGTCATCTGTAAACGTACCTAATCAAGCTTCCTTGAAGCAACTTTTTTCAATACCGCTTAAAAACAAAGTGAAGAAAGTGAGACTTGGCACACAATTCTTGGTAGTCCCCGATTCAACCTAAAACCTTTTAATGAGGAATTATTAAAACTGATATTAAATTTTATGCGGAAAGTTCTGTTTCTGTAATTAGCTTTTGTGGTTAAGTTCATATTCAATATCTCCTGGTCTCAGTAAGTAGATTTCCTTCTTCCAATAAATGTTGGGTAATTTCTGATCCATTGATATGTTTTCTGTAGTCCCCCTGAGATTACCTCCAAGAATCGAATTTTTGATTATGCCTTTTAATGAACGCCAATCAGAATCATTATTATTAAAAAGAGAGCTTTTTTAAATTCATCTTTAATAATACCTGAAAAGGGACTCCAGTCTGCCCTCTGTTTCAAACTTGTTTGTTACATTTGTACACTGATTGTTTTCAGTTAAACTAAATCAGAAATTGTAAGGGATTGCCTTCTATAGTCTTAAAAAAAAACCATTACATCCACAAAAGTAATTTGTCTGTAAAAAGATGATATCTCAAAATTTGCTTAGCTATAACAATAAGTAGTTGAACCATCATTCAAAAGGATAAATCCGAATTTGCATATTTAGTACTAAAATGCCCTACGAAAATGGCGTTCTCAATAAAGAAATTAAACATGACAATAAAAAGGCACTTTTGATTTAATTGATGATACACTTTAAAAATGCTTAATTCTTTCCTTCTCTAATTAATATTGATACACTGAATTTCAAGATTAGAGTCATTTGTTACAAAATTGTTAGTATCGATACTTTGGTTGTTAATGTCATGAGCAAGGCAGCCAATCTTTCTCAGCAATCTTATGTCTGATATATCTAAAAATTTTGTACTCCAAATTTTGAGGGGTTTGTATCTTTTAATTAGGTTTTCTGGAGGGCAATAATCTGTGCTCACTATACGTCTTTCAAATAGTATACCTCCAATTTTATTCTTATACAGCAACTGTTGATATTCTATTTATCAACTTTAATTTGCTATCTTTCCAGTTCTCTTAAAAACTGAAAAATATTAAAATAATTGAAAAACTAGCAAATATTTCGCTCGTGGTACTTGTGCATGGCTACAGTGGCAGAGATAGCGTATGTCTTAGAGGTAATAGAAGTCATCGATGAGGAAAGAAGTGATCAATGAAGATTGGAGAAGAGGTAGAAGACTAACTCGTCTCTATCATGTGTAGATTTTAGCTTAACAAAAAGGATTGGTTTTCATGCCTTGAGTGTCCCTACTAAGATTAAACCCTGACGTGCTACATTCACCAAGGAACACTCCTAGCTATCATGAGACAATCTGCAGCACATTGTCTGAAATCCACCAGAACATCTCATGTCGATCGAATCATGTCATCTAACAAGGAGAAATGCTCTTAACAGAAATTCTCGGAATCTGATAGACATAAAATCAGTTTCCTGTTGAAAGTGTGGATTATCATTTCATAATATTCCCTCCCTCACTGTTTAAAATCTAATAAGTACATTAAAAATATAGGATCCATGGATTCATGAGGTTTAAATTAAACAGCATGCTGGATTTCAGCGGCTTCCTATATCTAACAACCAAAAGGATAGATGTATTACGAGGTCATTATCGGAAAATAGTACAACCACATAGAGTTCCATTAAACAGAAAATGGGCTTATTTGGAACGTATCCAGTTTTTGCTCATATAGTGGACGATGCTTAGAGAAAAACGAACTATCAGAGAGGAAATCATTAATTCGGCTTCTCTTGACTATTAGTATATGAATAAACAGCTCTGGTGCTACTGAGGGAAAGCTGAATGCATATTGGACAACATGGTGAATGATGGTTATATTCATATTTCCGTCTGGTGGTTCCATTAGTAGTTGAGTATTCAAGAAAAATCCTTTTTGATATTGTTACAGGGGCCCTATACCTGATATCATTGTATAAATAGTTATTGGGTAACCCATCTGCACATATCTAGTTCAGATCGACGGTAATTTGAAAACAATCAATACGTTCCTGATATCTGAGACCTACGATTGTATCCTATTTTCGAGTCTTGCATAATTCCATCTTTGAACAAGGTGATGCAAGATCATATCTTGCACGTCATACTGTGATTTGACTATTAAAGGGAATATTTGATTACTGTTCTATCTTCTTGTTCTCCAATCCATTTACCTATTAAAAGTATTTAGTCATAGTTGCTGAGAATCTGATCAATCACCCCCACAAGATACAGCATAGATTTGAAGCAGAATAAAATAAGTTGTCCATTTCTGTACAACGAACTCAGTTTAAATTGTTGCTTGACTGGATAAGGACCCTTTTAGCTGTCTGAAACGTTCTCTTCTACTAATTTCGAATGTCCGGAAACTCCAAACTGCTTGTTCGTCTCACTATTACTTTGCCTTCATGACAAACTATTTAGGATTAATAAATATTTATTTGGATTCGCTGTATTTACAGGTGTTGCAATTTTAATGGCCAACAGTATATTAACACCAAATATCTGTAAGTTATAAGTCATATCTTGCTCTAAATAAGATTATTTAATTAATTTATGTTAAATAAGATTATTAATAATTTAGAAAGGATATTTTCGGAATGTCAGCTTTTAAATTTTTCTCAATTACAGTAAAAATAGTGAATTATTGAAACAACTGGAAAATTTCATATAATAAAAAAGCATTGCATTTTATTTACTTATTATTTTAAATCAAAACAATTAACATCGACAATAATGAAAACAGAAATTTATGTATTAAAAATAATAAAAATTAGAAATATGCCTTTTTTCCTATTAAATTTTGATTAAGAGATTTTATGTATAAAATCCATATATCAAAACAAAAAACAAATAATAACTCCCATTCTTAATGAAAAATTTTGGAAAGCAAATATATTTTAAAAATGACAGGCCATTTTTTCCTCCATGATTTTTATTTTTAATTTTCAAGCAATTTGCTGATTTATTCTTATGTAATTAAAAGTATAGAATATTTAATTTTTAAAAAATAAGCAAACATCTGAAATAAATCCAACCGCTTCAAGTAAATAAAATTTTACCAGCTTATTTTTTTTCATTTTTAACATTCATGAACAATGAAATAATTACATTTTATTAGTACTTAAATAAATTGTGGTAATTTTTCTAAATGATTGTTTAATATCACAAAATATGTTTCACGTCAATCCGTTAGAATTTGAATTTGGCAATCAACTATCTTTAAAATGCGAACAGACAATATGTTTATAGGAAAATACTGATTGGTATCTTTATTGACAGTACTCTTAATTATAAGCTTAGCATTACTTGACAAGTCAAATTAAGCGCATTTTCTTCCTTCCATACAAATGACGTACATCAAAGCTATTCACAATTATTCATTTCAAATTTGAAAATTCTAAATGTTTTTATTTATGTTTGAGAAAATAATTAGCTTTTGGTATTATAATTAGACTGACAGTAAGTAAACTACTCATCTTCTCTTCTGATTACATATTTATTTTTCACAGTGTTAATTAAGTATGCTAGATTTCATAAGTAAACACTATTGATCGTGTTTGCTTCAAGGAACAAGTTTTAAAATTTCTGTGCAGAAGTTGTATTGTTAATATTTTCATTAACTTCTAAATAGGTTTTCATTTATTTCTAGAAAATTAAATCACATAATTATAGAAATAAAGAAATACAGACTCATTAGTAAGCAAATGGTTGATATCATAACTGACGGTTGTAATAACTGAAAACTATCTAAGGTACGAATAATTGCATAAATATGTTCTAATTTTTCAGTTTTGAATGAAAATGTTGCAAATTCAACTTTCTCTAGCATATGAACAGGTAAATTTTTGATTTCATTATCAAAATTTTAAAAATAGAACTTATTATGTTCTTATAAAAGTTTTTGCTGATTTATGGTATTATTGCAGTAAATAAAAAAATAATTTCTCAGTAAATAAAAAGTCTTTTTAAACGGTTATTACTGTTGTGCTAACTTAAAGATTGTTATGGATATTTTAAAAATTATATTTTTTTAAAATTACATTGAATATTAATGTTGTAAATGTAACATCCATAGGTATATTACACTTTGTCTATTTTGACTTCAGTCTAAAATTCCATTCAAACAATATTTAATCATTTTGCAGAAGAAAGTTTTGTTGAATTATGATTTAAATTTTTATTTACTTTCATAAACTTTTCGCTTTATGTCCCAATACTTTATTTAGAAATTACTTTTTATCTATTTATAAAATATTGGGACATTTTCCTTTCTCAGATTTCAGAATGTGTATATTTGATTATGTGAAGGAACAAAAAATATGCGTGAAAACAAATGAAGTGAACTGTTGAAAATTAAAGTTTATTATGGAAGTAGAATACATATGCTTATAAACTAAAACTCAAGATTTCCACTTACAAAAAATGGCAAGTGAAAAAATTGAACAAATTACATATACTTACAAGGAGCGCCGACTAGGTACAATAACAAATACAAGCGGTGTCTCATAAGTGCTTAGTCATAAATATAATAGTAAAATCACATCTGAATTTCTTTAAGATATATAAATGTTTAATTTTTTTTTTTTTACCTCTAGCTAATGATAATGAAACTTTTATAAAAGCACTCAGCTTTAATTGAAAAATCGAGAAAAATTGTAGCTAATTAAAATGCAATTTCTGGTGATTTCTAAATAACGAATATATTATATTATTTGTACGGTTTAGCAACAGAATGTATTTTTAAAAACGATCACATACAAAAAAGACTCAGGCATGAATATATAAAAAATTTTAAATTTTAATGGTATTAATATGGATATCTTACCAAATGTTAATAAAATTATAAAATCAATTGTTATATAATATTATTTAAAACAAAATCATTTAATAGCTGCAGGGCCTAATTTTTTAACAGATTTTATTGTTGAGTAATCATATTATTTTTTGTAAACATAGAAAGAGGCACACATTAATAAGTAAATATACGTCTGTATGACTAACTAATTGTTGCATGAATTGAAAACATTTCTATGAATATTTACATGGTTAAAGTTGAAGCTGAATAAAAAGGTGTCAAATATAAAATTCATGAATATTTTATACTCTACATTTATTTAAACCATATTTCAAAAATATTATTATTGAAATATGGTTTAAATCATGAATTATTCTTACAAAAATTATCAATTTCTCTAAGTAATTTATAATTAAACCTCATTTTAATTGCAAATAGCAGATTTCAGAGTGTTCGTTTTATCCATAGATATCTACAATTTTTATCATTTTTGAGTTTCTTAAAACAAATATATGTTTAAAAATTATACTTACCTGTATCCAAAATAAAATATTTCCCAAACCGCTCTACATGATGAAAAAAAAATTTGGAAAAGTTCATTCTTAATTAAAATACAATAATTCTTGATTCATGAAATGCACATTTTATAAGTTCGGTTTCAAAACAAATTTTGAAATTAAAAAATATCAAATATACTTCATTAAAAGTTTTTTTAATATCGAATCTTTCTATTTTTAGGTAAATTTTTTCATGGAAACATTTAACTTTCAATGGCATTAATTGGAATTTTGGAGTTTATTTAATGATATTATATAAAAATAAAATTATTCAATAAAATAGTTCTAACAAATAATAATATATTATTGGTGCATTTTACTTAATAAGAATAAAGAAAATTATAAAATTGTGGCATATTCTTAATTTTAATTTATATACAACTGTCATTTAATCTCGGAAAAATCCAAAATGTGTTTAACTTTTTTCTAATAGTATATTCTTCATTATAGAAACACCTTCTAGATAGTAGATATCACTTGTTTCTACAAGCATCTATCTATTTTATTAGGTTGGGGAAAAAGAAATCCATTATTTTTACGTGAACTTTATGTAACTTCTTTTGGATTCACTTTGTAAAAAGGTTTAAAACAGCTTTCATGTAGATTTTCAGGTCTTGCGCGTTACAACTGCTGACATGCGGTTAACTTCGATCATTTTTGATATTTTATAGACATTTTCGACGATGCTGTATCCACATGCGAGGTGCATCTCTAACATCAAAAATACCCGAACGGAATCGACGAAACAAAAATTGTACGCAACTGGTTGATACAGTCTTATATAGGACGATAAACACCTTTCACAGTTTTAGCCACCCGGCTATCTTTTTCGCCGTTACAAGAGAAAAACGAAAATGTATCGAACTTTCTGCTCGTTGTCTTCCATTTTTAAAACCTTGTACTCGTAACTGAATGAATCAAACAAAAAACTGCAAGAGGATATTTTAATGTCAAATGTCTCCTTTCCAACGAGCATAAATCTGAAATTGTTTGATAGATACCTCACGAGATATTGATCACTACAGACGTCTACCGAAAAAATAATGGATTACTTTTTCCCCATCCTAATATGTTCCTTGACTTAATTTTTTCTTTTTTTTTTAGTTTTTAAAAATATGTTTAAGTTGTTAATTTGGATATTTTAGTCAACCCTTTTGTGTTAAGAAAGAACATTTTTTCATTAATGAAAATTCACACATAAATTTTTAGGTGTTTCTCATTTGAAGCATCATATTTAAAATTATATTGCAATGTGAGTTTACATTTTTTTTACTTAAATTAACTCTTATTTCTATGTCATTTAAACATTAATGAAGTTGTGAACATGATGGCACAAAAATGTGCATTCTTCCAACATTAAAAAATGCGTATTGGTATGCATATTATTTACATTTTTCTAATGAATATTATTTATTTATGAAAATGATTTACGAGTGCATAAATATCTAAAGAAGATAATAAATTATTGATAATAAAGCTACACACAATTAAATCCTTTTGATGAATAAGGTAGCATTTTGTGAATTCTTTATAAATATTTCTAAAATATAGAATCTTCGCATTAAAGCTATAGAATGTTAAATTGTAAATCAGAAACATCAAAAATGCAATGCTATTCTTATTTATAAGCCATTAGAAATAATACTTTGTTTTTCAACCGTTAACATTTAATATATTATTTAATGAAAGAGAATAAATTTTAAATTGTCTAGAATCCCAATACAAATCCATTTATGTTCAAGAATAATGGTGCTCTTCAGACAGATAAAGATAACAAATCTTTATATAATGATAATAAAAAATTTAAGAGAATATAAATTTTATATTATTTTATGTTCTGCTCAAAACATAACTTATATGCAAGTATTGAGCTTGAAATAAAATTAATAAAAATGCTTTAAGCAGATTAACAGGTTCATGTATATTGCTCTCCATTAATAAATATTATTTAATTAAATGAGGCATACAAATTTTGCAAATTACATATTAATTTATATTTTCTTGCATTCTGCTCTAAGCCGTACAATACTAAATACTTTACATGGTTAGAATTCAAAATAGAGTAAAATGAAAAAAAAAACATTAAACCGTATTATAGTATTATATAATGGAGGCAAATACATTAATCATGCAATAAATATACGTATAGAGTTTTTACACTTAATATATAATAAATAAGTGTTTATTCATTAATCACAAATTTGATATGGCATACAATTCTTTGTAAGAAAAATAAGAAAATTTTATACATGAATTGGGCTTAACGAAAATTAGCTTAAAAGGCTTAATGGAAATGAAAAATCATTTATCCATTAGTTAATAACAAGAATTTTAAAATATTTGTGTGAAAATGCCATGTGCAGAGCTACTGCAGGATAAGATTGTAAAATTATCTCAAGAAATATGTTATTTTATAAAGAGTCGTTCCAAATTAAATTAAGAGTAAATAATTTAAAGCAGTGTTTCCAGAAATTAATCATATATACATAAAAACATTATTTTAACAAAGAATCCTATTAGATTTGACAATCTTTATTACAAATAAATAATTTCTTTTTAAATTTTAGCAATAATGTAACTTAAGGTTCTTTTGTTTAGTATTTATATACATAAGATATTACAATAAGGAAAGGTTTACTATAAGGAAAGCTTAGTTGGTATTCACACAATTTCATTTTTTAAAACATTTACATCAAGAATTCCTACATATCAAATCCTATCTAAATGAAGCGTACAAATTCTTTCTCGAGAATATTTAGTACAAAATATATTATTTCTCTATAACAGTATATCTCATGCTTTGATCTGTATATTTTTCTTAATCTCCTCTTTTATATACTGCCATTTAATCGAAAAATTTGACTTTGTTTTCAGTGATTGATGTCTGTTTCCAACCTTAAATGCTAATGTCTCAATTATAATTGTTATTCTTTAAAAAAATATTTATTTTAGCTGTTATATTTAAATAAAATTCTTTTTCCCAGTTTTTGCCGAATTTTTATCCAGGTGTGAATTGAGAAAGGTTTGACAAAATTGAAGGAAAAGTACAAATCTGTCAGTATTGACTGGATTGACACATAAGATGTGCGTCATTTTGAAATTTAAGTACAGATTTAATAAACTACTGGCCATTAAAATTGCTACACCTGGAAGAAATGCAGATAACAAAATGATATTTATTGGACAAATATATTATACTACAAATAACAAGTGATTAAATTTTCAAAAAATTTGGTTGGATAGATCCTGAGAAATCAGAACAACCACCTCTGGCAGTAATAACAGCAGTTACACGCCTGGGTATTGAGTCAAACAGAGATTGGATTGCATGTATAGGTACAGATGCCCATACAGCTTCAACACGATGCCGCAGTTCATCAACCGTAGTGACTGGCGTTTGGTGACGAGCCAGTCGCTCGTCAACCATTGACCAGATGTTTTCTATTGGTGAAAGGTCCGGAGAACGTGCTGGCCAGGGCAACAGCCAAACATGTTCCGTATCAAGGAAGGTCCGTACAATACCGGCAACATGCGGTCGGGCATTATCCTGCTGAAACGTAGGGTTTCGCAGGGCTCGAATAAAGGGTAGAGCCACGGGTCGTAACACACCAGAAATGTAACGTGCACTGTTCAAAGCACCGTCAATACGAACAAGAGGTGACCGACACTGTATCCAATGGCACCCCATACCATGGCTAGGTGATGGGCCTGTATGACGATGACGAATGCACGCTGCTAGTGTGTGTTCACCACGTTGCTGCCAAACACGGATGCGACCATCATGATGCTGTACACAGAATCTGGATTCATCTGATAAGATGACGTCTAGCCATTCGTGTGCCCAGGTTCTTCGTTGATCACACCATTGAAGGCGCTCTTGTCTGAGACGCAGCGTCAAGGGAAGCCGCAGTTATGGTCTCCGAGCTGAGAGTCCATGCTGCTGCAAACTTCGTCGAACTGTTCGTGCAGTCTTCCAAACGACCCCGTTTCTTGACTCACGGCTCGTGACGTGGTTTCACGATCCATTACGGCCATGCAGATAATATGCCTGTCTTCTCGGCTGCTAGTGATAGGTGGCCGTTGATATCGCGCATGGCCTTCCGTATTACCGTCCTGAACCCATCGATTCCATATTCTGCTGACAGTCATTGGATCTCGACCGACGCGAGCAGCAATAATGCGATAAGATAAACCGCAATCCGGGTACGCTACAATTCGACCTTTATCAAAGTCAGAAATGTGCTGGTACGCATTTCTCTTCCTTACATGAGGCATCACAACAACTTTTCACCAGGCAACAACGTTCAAATTCAATTTGTGTATGAGGAACCGGCTGAACAATTTCCTCATTTAAACACAATGTAGGTGTCACTACTGGCGCCTGCTTTGTCTGAATGCGCTGAAAAGCTAATCATTTCCATATCACAGCACTTTCTACCTTTCGTATAAATTTCATGTCTGTAGCATGTCGTCTTCTTGGTCTAGCAATTTTAATGACCAGTAGTGTAATTAATTTGTATTTTAAATGCTTGAACTGACTGCCTAATTGAATATTCCACATAAAAACCATAAAAAATCTTTGCTATATTGAAGAATGGTGTTGTGCACTTCTTCTTCTGACTTGAAATTATCATCATGTGTCCACAGGAAGTAGGAAAATAATGCAGGATCAGACATTTTCCATCACTGAGGTTATTACATATTTTTTTAAAAGAAAACTTTGTAGATATTTTTTCTATTTGCTTGAAAAATAAATATTGCTTTCGCTTTCTGTGGTGAATGTGTTTTCGTTTTTTCCAATAAGCCAGTGATCACAAATGCCCTTTTGCAATATTTAATAACCGCACCACTAAAATAAATTTTATAAAATTTCACATGTCATTAATTTGTTTTTCCCCTATCTATATATGGCATCTCAATTCATGGTGCCAAACAGTGTTGTGTATAGATCTGAGTAAATAATAATAATCATTAGAAATATCCTTGATTTTTTAAAATCTATGCTCATATTTTCTACTGTAATTCACGGCACATGAAAGCCTGCTAATTTGGCTTGGTAGAGATATTTAAATATCTACATATCAATTGGATGTACGAGGCACGAAATCCAAAAAACGTCAGAAAAATCATCTGTAGAAGTTAATTTTTATCGATATTAAAATACTCACAAATTTCAAATATTAGGATTATATTTAACCTGGTGTTAAAAAGTCAAAGAATTTTCAAAAATTCATTTGTAAAAGAGATATTAACTGCTAATTTAAAAAAAAATTGCTGATACTGTCTCTGGAAGTACCAAAGCCGTCACAAAATGCACTTTTGCTTTAAAAGTTTTCATAAACTTGAATTTTAACTAATATATATATTCTACTGAACTTGAAATAAAAATGAATCCATTTTAGGAAAGTCATTGATTAAATGCAAAAAAATTATTTTACAAAATAAATAAATATATTCTTATTTTAATAAATTTAAATATAAAATTTGATTTAGTGAGCATTAAAGTATAGGAAAAACTTTATTTAATATTAAATTTGAAATACTATTTTGTAGTTTACATGTTTATTTAACTTATTATTTAATTTCTTTCAAATTAATATTTTTTTATAATCAGCAATTTTCTTATTTAAAACTAAATTACTATTTTTCATTAATAGCTTTGAATCATGTATAATTTAGAAAAGTATATGATTAAAGGATTTGTATTGAAATATGTGTGATTTATATAAGTAATATCATGCATACACAACTTAATATATCATAAAGTAAGTAATGTATCCTAAGCATATCATTTATACATTACATTATAAAAATGAAATGTCATTTGAATTAATATGTATAATATCATGCATTAATATAATTTCCTTTCAAAAGATTGGAAATACAGTTATGTTTTACTGTGGCAGTAAATAAAAATAACAAGTGATTCACTCAAAACACAAGTATAAGACATGGCTTCGAAACTACTTTTAAAAAAAGTTGCAAACAGGAATTTTCGAAGCAATTAGATGACTCAGCGTATCATATGGCGCAATTTTTCCAATTATCGCTTTTGCAGAATAATAATTCCCAAAGAATTCCACGTTGCAGCATTCCGCAGACTTTGCAGATACAATCTGCAATTGTTTGAGCCAGTCTCCGTATCAGAAAAATGCGTCATAATAGAGCAATTAATCACGGATCCCCTATGCACAGTGCAAGCGGTTCATTATCACCGCATCCCCCATGTGCGTCATTTTTATTGTTGCGCCATATTTTATTTTGCTTTTTTTCCTGAAACAGTTTATCCTTTCCCCTTCATCCTATTTTATTCCGAGACATTCGTTAGCTGGGATGAATGAAAAGCACAGCATTAAAGCCTGGTTTTGGCAACGAAAGATTGCATTTCCCCTAATGATGCATATGGGGAAAAATTTTTTAAAATTTATCTCGTGATAAAACCCCACCCACTAAGAAAAAGTTGAAGCTCTCTTCCGGTTTATATTTAAGATACTAAAATTACTTTATAATAATTCAAATGTAAATCAAAATCACTTAGAAATTTTAGATTAATATTTCTTTGCATTAAAAACTTGAAAACAATAAAAATATTTCATTGCAAAAATTATTTTATGGAAACCTATTTAAAAAAATTAAAAGTTGCACTAATATTTCTTAGAAGAAATTGGTTTTATGTTTATGATTCAAAACATTTTGATGTAATATGAAAATGTAAAAAAATATGAACCATGAATAAAATTAAAATAAACATATAGAGAAATTTTATCTATTTTATTTTAAAATATTTCGGACGAGTAAAATAAATTGATAAACTGAAGTGAAAGGAAATAGTATACTTTGTATTGATATATATATATAGTTTAACTAACTTATAATAGCTAACAAAGTTTAACCTTAAATTCAAATAATAAAATTATATAAATTATAAAAAATATTAAAAAAAAAACTTTTGGAGAAATAACTTTGCAGAGAATAAAAATATTTTTAACTGAATTATTTTAAATATGATTTCAAAATAATTCAGAAAATTGTTTTCTTTGTGTATCGCAATCCATTGCAACAATTAAACTGGAGGCAAAGTTTAATTGTTGTAACGGTTTGAACAAAAACTTAAAATTTAAAAAAGACAAGTAAACAAAAACATGAGATTTAAAAAAGAGAGGCAAGAAAATTTTCAATAATACAAAATTTTTATTAAAAATTATCTGTCACACTATATGAATCTGTTCAGATGAAAATGTCAAATTATCTGTTCATATAAAATTAAACATTATTAAATCACGAATAAGTAAGAAATTAGGATAAAAATACAGCGGTTTTGCCCCTTTTATTAATTTTGCTTACTTAGATAATTAAAGTGTCGTGATTTCAATTACAACACCGTCAGCAATCATTTTGTTTTGTGAGTTCTAACATTCCATTTAACTGCTTCATACGATTTCTATAATAACTGTTAACCGTAAAGATTCAGTTATTAAACAAAAAATGAATGTAATTTGCATAATGTCTCTAAATAATGATACTGTATTTTAGTTACTATTATGTAGCATGAATAAGTAGGCAATAAAAGAACTAACCATACTTTATTTGTTGTTTCTTATTAACATCAATGGATAATTATTAATATAACTTAATAGTCCTAACATGCATTTTATCATTGGACTCCGTTTTCAGCTTTTATAAACAGCCACGCAATCGTCGGATATGAACTCAACAAAAAAACAAACAATAATTATTACAAATTATTATAATGTCTCTCGAATAGTATATTATCTGGGTCTAACGTTTAACATTTATTCAAGAAAAGATGATTATAATTTAGCTTGTAACAGATATTGTTGGGAAAACAAAGCCGTTATTTTATTCTCCTTTACATTAATAAGATTTTCAAAACTTATTTTATTTTAAAATTCATTTAATACATAAAATATTTGCTGGTAATTCTATTATTGTATATTATTATAAAACATTGAAATATAATTAATTAGTTTTAAAATTCTGATTTAAATGTACTTTCTTATGAGTAATCACTTAAATATACAACTCAAGGGAAGAAATATTTCACTCAGAAAAATAGTTGTTATTTTATAACAAGAGTATTAGCTAAAATTTTTAATTCCAATAAAAATATATTGAAAATAAAATTTCCTAATATGACAAAATAATTCAATCAATAAAATGTAAATATCAAAATAGTTCTACTGACTGTGTTTAAAAGTTTACATTCGTATTGCAAAAATCTTGATATCATAAATAGTAATCGTACTTTTTTTTATAAAATATTTGCATGTGTGTGTGTGTGTTTTGAAATCATAAGTACACATATTATTTATCATTTCCAGAATTTTGCACAACTTTAAACAAAACCTTTGAAACAAATAAACAATAATTTTAAAAATAATAAAATAAATAAAAATTCAAAATATAAGATTTTTTTCTGAATCGAAAACTCTAAATTAAACAAACAGTCTAGACTTTTATGATTAAAAAATTGTTTTACTTCTTTAATGCACAAATTATTTATGTGATAATACATATTAACAATACTAAAGGAAGATTTTTGTGAGCAGTTATTTTTTGCATTTTAATATTCAGACTGAAATACTTTAATATCTCGCTAAAAATATGAAAGTATAACTTTGTAAAACAATTGTTTTCAAAACTTTGATTTAAAAAACTAAAACTCTTGAGTAGATATTTGGTTCATTTAGCATAGTTTTTCTTGTTGGACAGATATACAAATCAATATTTACAATTTCAACTTCTTAGATGAAATAGAGTTTTAGAATTCATAATGTATTTTTTTTCAGTATAATATTCCTAACATTAATATTATAAAGGAAGTTGTAATTCTATTCAGCTTTAAACATCCTCAAACGTAATAACTTAATAAATCATAAAAATTGTGAATATACAATTATTTTACATAGATAAACAGTTATTTAACTTATAAACAAAAACTTATTATAAGGACAGTGTTATCAGTATTTATTGTAACCGATGCAGTTTCTTTAAATAGTTTTATGATACTGGTTCCCTTATTGTTAACATATTTTATAAGTTTTCAACTTCAAAAATAACAGTTTAACACTCATAATGAATTGAAAATTAATCTCAACCATTTTTGGTTAATATGATTGTAAATATTATAGCACCTGTATAATATCTGTCCATACAAAAGTATTTAATATGAAAAATTTATTGAAGAACTATATTTTCATTGATTATATAACACATTTTCTCGGAAAATCATTTGCCCTTTGTATTATCAACTGTCATTTCTTATTATATTAATGTATTATAACTTAGATATTAGTTTTGCAGCACTTTAACGTTAAATACCTATTTAAGTCATTTAAACCCTTAACATTTATGTGATCGCAATTTAGTTTAATTTAATTATTTCCATAGCCTATAAAACTCCTTAATTAAAGGGGTGTTGAAATAAATTTTGCTGTGAATTATATAATAAACTTACAAAATACTAATCGAAATCATTTTATCTTTTATGATTAAAACATTTTCGCAAAATTTATCAAATGCTTATTTCTTAATTGACAGTTCAGTCATAGTAAGCATTTGAAAAGTTATATAACGTATCTTTATAATGCTTATAATTATATACAATTTGTTTCATGAATGTAATTTAACATTATAATTACTTAAGATGTGTTCTAGTCGTATAATTTTCTTGTGAACATAAATGCGCCTTAAGCGTCCAATTAAAATATAATTTTATGTATTGAATTGAATATTAAATTTTCATTTATGTATGTATGGAATATATAATTGGAATACATAAAATAATTCACAAAATTGAATGTATTTCGACAAAAAATACATTGTTTTTACATTGTATTTTGCATTTTTATGCATAAAAAACACAAAATACAACGTATAAAGAACTTTCAACATTTCGTAACAAAAATTAAGTTACCATTTAAGGACATTTTTAATGACAAGATTAAACACTTTTCGGAAAATAGTTAATTAAGACAGTTTTAGATAGAGATAGATTTCCTTTTAACAATAAATTTATTTAAATATTTTTAAAAATATGTAATGGAAATGGAATACAAATTATGTTTAATAAAATGGAAACTAATGTATGTCCAGAGTAAAAAATAATTTAAGATTTGGAAACATACAGATTGATAGAATGCAACTATTTCTAATGAACATTGCATTTGTATGAAGAATTGAACAATTTTATAAATTAGATTAAGTAGTTAACAATAGATTCTGGGAAATAACAATAAAAAATTTATAATGCTTGAAAACAAAAAAAAAGTATTTTGAAAAAATTACACAATGAAATAATTATAAAAAAATTAAATGTTAATAGTTTTGGAGTAAAAAACGAATTTTATAATAATTGAGAATCTTAAGAAACTTATAAAAAGATTTGGGAATTGTTTCTCTTAAAACATTGAAAACGAAACCAATTTATTAAATAAATTATCAGAACTCTTACAATATGAATACAATACTTGGTAGAACATTAAATTAATAAATTCCAACAGAAAGAAAAACAAATCGCACAGATTTTGAGAAACATTTTAATTTTATAAATATATTTACTTACTATTTATTGCTTTCTTTCTAAGAAAAGAATAAAGCAAAATGCAAATTCTTTAGAATGAGTTTGAAATTAATCTGTATTTTTTTTTATTTCTTCCCATCGGTGTAACTTTTCTATACCTCGACATTCCTTTTTTGCTGTTAAATAAAGTGTACTAAAATATGGGAGGTGGCCAAGGATAATAGCATTCTTTTGTTGCAGGAACTACAGCAACAGGAAACATCGGATCGCAAGGCTTGGAAGAAAAGAAGCGAAATATGCATCAAATTATGCATCCTAAAAAGATTGGAGAGGAAATGTAATATATATGTAAACAGTTATTTTTTTTAATCTTCTTATCTCGAGAAATATTTTTATTTCTAAAGCCATTTTAATGTTTTTATTCTAAAATGAAAAGGAAGAAAAAACTGTAGATCTTTGCAAAACTGCTAGAAAAAACATTTTGGCAACCCTGTATAACGTTTTTTTTTTACCCGCAGCAGTATCTTTAACAATTTATGATTGAAAACAGCGAGTTGTCTATAATTTAGAATCTCGCAGTGTAATTTCGAAGCAGTAATTACCCTAGTTGAGAAAAAGTTTATTTTTTTAAATATATAAACTTAGAATAAATATATTGATAGTTTTAGCGAGATTTATATATGTGATAAAATTGGAAAGAAGCTTGCCTCTGTTTTCCGATATACAAATGAAATATTTAAATTACTTACGTACGTAGATAAGAGTGAGAGGAACATGGAATTCATAACATTTGTTCTAATGTGTTTTGCGATCTAATGGTTTATCTCATACCTAAAGTTTAGAAATTATTGATACAGGCTCACATGCACAGATCATGCTGAATGTAATTAAAGCAAATGAAAAAATGGGAAAGTATACAAATTTCTACGCATATTATATGAAGTAAATATGCGAAGTTTGAAAAATGCTCTAAAATTTAAAGTGGATAATATTTTTTTCATATAGAATTTATTATATATGGATAGATTATATTAAATTACCGGACTAGTAAAATAGAGAAAATATTTTACTCCTGCATTTGCAAAAACATGTTTATGTGTATTTCATTACCCAAAGATTTATGTATCTAAACTTTCAGAGAACATTGACATTTAAATTTTTTATTCTCTATTTATATTTTCATTTTGTCTTTTATTTTAAAAGTTCGTATGTTTTCAAGAAACATTATTTGGCTATGCTTTGCCAATTGACAGAAATTTCTTTTTCTGTAAAGTAATTACTTGAATATTCGAACAATTTCTGTGCTTAAAACTTTAGTATATTGTTAAAAAAAAAAAAAAAAAAAACCCAATATCTTTTCATTAAACTTCGCAGTCCTATAAATTTTATAATTCATCATGCATATATTTACAGGCTTGAAGTCGCTTGTAAATAAAAAAGTGGCAAAAGAACAATTGTTCATTATTTATATAAGATTACATAAAATAACTTGATAAAGAGAATCATTTAGCCGATATGATTCCTTAATCAAATTGTTCTAAATTTATGTGTATTCAAATTATTTCAAATATGGTCATGTGAAATTTTCATATAATATTAGTACTTCCTCAAGACACATATACTTGAAAATTATTTTTAAGTATATATATTACCAATATTATACACCATATTTCCCGTACAACATACTGATAAAAAATTAATTTTTAATAGGAATATTTTATTCCAATTTAAATTATAATTATGCTCAAGTATTAATTACACATAATCTCATTGGATCGATATATAACTGAAATAGTTGTATAATAAACTTTAAATATTTATTATTCCAAATAAACTCTGTCTTCGTACGTACTTAATGTCACTTAAAATATCAGTTATAAATTTTGATCATTGTCTACTAATCTCCACATAAATTTCATTAAAACTTACATAGTTAGGCAATTTCATTTTTAATATTTAATATAATTTCATCGATTAAATGCCTCTTATTAAGCTTGAAAACATAAGAAAATTGATTTTCAACTTTTATGAGGAATTATTTCATTTTTTAAATATTTTATGCAAAACAGTTTCGTATAAGTTGTTAATAATATTTGACCAATTCTATTTTAAGTTAGAACATTCCCTGAAACAAATTAACGATTAATTTGATTATAAATTTTCATCTCATTGATTTGTTATTATGTAAATAAATTCTGAGAGCAGATAAACCTAGTTTTGAGTAGATATTTTTCGTTTAAAATTAATAAACTTGATTTTATTGTTTCATTCTTCAGCTTAAAATGACGCTTAGAAACAATATATAATGTCATCTATTTCATAAAAAATTAATCTTTCAGTATTTTTATACTATATTAGTTAAAATTTTTTTGTAATTTTTGATTAAGGAACAATGATTTAAGAAAACATTTGTATGTTTTCTTAAATCATTGTTTTTAAATAAAATATATTTCATTTTATTTCATTTTTTTACAAAAAAAATTTATTAATAAATAAAAAAAGATGTGGTATGTATTAACACAATTTTTAACAATCTCCTGAACCTTATACAAACTTATCTCAGCTGAGCAATTCAATGGTTGTTATTTAATAACACAACTAGCTTAAAACAATTTATTCATTTAAATAAAATACCAAACAATTAATTTTTGAGCATATTTTTTTGTCTTAAGTAACAGCAGACCGAGAGAAGAATTTTCTGGGGTGATAAAATCTGCAACAATTCTATCTCGTCCCTTAAGCCTGTTATCTCATACAGCAAAAGAGACATAAGCCAGCCTAGAATGTCTTTACCAATACTTACCAAGAAATGGGGCGGCCATTTTTACGATGAAGAGCATTGAAACTGAATGGTACGGCGAAACGGCGGATTTGTTGGCGAACGAATCATGGCGATAAATCTTATTTCCGAGGCTTGTTTCGGGTTTTTCTTTTACGAGTTTAACTCCCAAGAGAAAGATGAAACTGTCCTCTCTCTCTGCCTGACACATATATTGGTGTAGCATTGCTATTTTTTTCTTTTGGTAGGACTCTTCTCTAAAATACAAATCTGCTGTCTAACTGATTGCATATTATGTTTATTGCTGAGATAAATGTAACATCACTTTGATAATTTCAAAAAATATTTATATAAATTAATTTCCAATGTATACCTTAAAATTAAATCACGGATAATGATTATTATTTGATGCATAAAATTTAACTCTTATACAAAAATATTAATTTGTATGATTATAATTAAACTCACTTAAGTTATTTTGTACGTCAAAATATATAGAAATTTTATAAGTGAAATGTACAAGAAGGTAATTATTATACAACTCTGTTCAAGTATATTTCTATAAGTAGGAAAGAGAGTGCAAACCTTATGCACTTATATTAACTTCATTATATTAACTACATTTACACGAGTGTAACGTTATACTATAAATATGTTTATATCGTTAAGTACCACTTTAGATTATTAGTGCAGGAATGCAATCGAATACCTAGATTCCAAAATAAACCACTTAAAAGGAATGAAATAGTTAATAAAGTCTCTTGCTAATTCATAAAGCCTTAAGTAATCTCTTTGAAAAGTATATGTGAATAATTTAACTGAGAGTACATCAGTGTAGATATTGAAATCCATGAATAATATAAAGGATTTGAAAGCTTAAGTTACAGAGACCTTTTTATTT
The DNA here is from genome assembly GCA_026290005.1 of Latrodectus geometricus. Lineage (NCBI taxonomy): Eukaryota > Metazoa > Arthropoda > Arachnida > Araneae > Theridiidae > Latrodectus > Latrodectus geometricus. Next base: position 425,804 of record JAPDSC010050177.1, on the reverse strand, counting down.
GAATCTTTTGAGATCTCAATTAACAAACACTGAAGGAACAGCTTAATTCAAATATTTTAACAATTTATTTTGCTAAAATCCAATAAATATGTACAATTAAATACAATTTAACCTTTTTCACAATAAAATATACAGTGAATTTTCTCTCTCTCTCCTTTAAAATTACACTAATTTCAAAGAATATGTTACTTAATATTAATTCTGAAGCGTTACATGTGGAAGTATTTTTGGTATAAATTAATATTAAACGCTAGAATATTTATAAATAAATCCCTCAAAAATTGTGTTCATTATTTTTTTT
>JAPDSC010050177.1:361445-420503 GCA_026290005.1 Latrodectus geometricus | reverse complement strand
TAAATTCTCACGGGAGAGGCAATTCTGATGTTTCGTTATCTCGTGTCAAAATAATTTTGACACAACTAAATAAAAGTTAAGATTACATTCATTCTTCAAAATGACAAATTATTATCAAATTTTTATTTCCATATGTTTAACTTGTAGAATCAATATATAATTTTTAAAACTCACAACTTTTTATTAAATATAATTGAGTTAGGTATTAATCAATCTCAAAAACATTCAGATCTGTTAGAATAGAGACAATTGTTACTAACTAAATATTTGCTATTCAAAAAATTAAGAGTTATAATAGTTAAGGAATCTCGTTAGAAACGTAATTGCAAAACGAATGAAAAGATTGTCTCAAGAGACTCCATTTTTATGAAAGATAATAACTGAGTATTTGAATTACTTATATTACATTTTACAGCAGCAACATAATGTCCCGTTGAAGATTTTCTTACCCAATATCAAAAGGAAATACCTGAAAATGTAAGTGTTAGTGGTGATATACCGATGAATATGACATTTTAACAAAATTTAATACTGCCCAACTGGATTGAAAAGAATGAATTAATCATATCAAATGCCATGGTAAATTAAAGTTAAACTGCATAGAGAAGAGCTGTTCTACTTGTGATTCAAAAAGTCAAACGTAATTATTCCAATAATTTTCAGTTTTATTTTATTTTTACTTGCCTTCATCTGTCACAGAACTTAATATATTCATTTAACTTTCCTTCCAAATTTTTAATTATTTTCTCAGTTACTTCAAATCTTAACATCAAACATTAATTTGTTGTAAAGTATCGTTATTTTTTAAGCATATTACTGTTATTTAGTTTTTTCAGAACACAATATATTTGAGATGATATTCCTATTTCCTAAGAAATTAATTGAATCCTTTTTATATGAATTGTATTTAATGCATAGCACCACTATAAAGTTTTTTCTTAATATATTAACATTCAAGAATTTTTTAATCACAATTTACAAAATTTTGATAAACTACTGAGGTTAGAAGCTACCTAGAAATACCTGATATCAGATTAGAATTAAATAATTCCAACTTCACCATTGGTAGTTTAATAACAATATAGAAGATCCAACAAAAATATTAAAAGGTTTAACGATTGTGTACTGGTTAATATATAATTATTTAAATAACCTATTGTTTGCAAAGAAAATAAGTAAACTGAATAATTAAATGGAGAAATGTAATCTATATGATATATATTCCCTGACAATGCAATAAGAAATTAATATGTTGTAATCTATTTCAAATAGAAAAAGAACACAATTTTTTGTTCTGATGTAAGTTTTAATTACATACTTAAACAGTGTGCTTCAATAACTAGTTTTTCTAAACAAGTGTAAACCATAATTTTCTTCCAATTATAAACATTTATTTTTCATTATAAAAAGTAACTTTTAGTTTAAGTAATATTTTTAAGGAAAAATTGTTTTAGGGAATTATTAAACTTAAATTATTTCTCAACATTTTTGTCGAATATATTGTTTACCTTCTGAAATAATGTAAAGATTTATGATATTTCTATTATTAAAATTAAAAACCATCATAAATATATAACAGTATTAAAACTAAAAACTATTTTATTTTCATTGTAAAATTAATCTGACTAACAATTTGCCCTATATAAAACAATATTATTATTCTGTTATTTAAAGTTTTTATATTAAAACAAAATTTATGTTAGAAATGATATCAAATTAAGTATATTATAACATTAATAAGCATTATGAAGCTCATAAGATTTTCTAAAAATTTAATGTTTGTAAACAGAAGTTCTCTTTTTCCTAAATCAAAAATATCTAATTGAATAAAATTAGAAATTATAAGCATTATCTTATAGCAGATAATTTTCTTGTTAATAAGCTTTGTTGCACTATAATTTATTGCAGAATCATATCTTTAGAAAAGATTTTCACCAGATAATTTAGTGACATTTTTATTTAATAAATTTTAAAAAAGAAAAAATATACACTTAACAAATTTAAAATCCTTTTCCTATTTTACAATTACATTCATTTTTAGCTGTAATTTAAGAAGATAATAAATATATACATTGAGTTTAATGGAGAAAGCCATTTACATAAATTTATTTGTCATGTAATATTTTATATATTATGATTATATAGTTTCACATAAATATCCATTAAAGAAAGACTCATTTTTAATGACATTTACATTTGATATTTACAACTTAAAAGTAAATGAAATTACACAAACTTAATAAGAAAAGTTGAGATTACGTCAATTTAAAAGGAAAATCTTATGAAAATTCAAATTATGGAAAAATGGTTCATCTTTTCATTTTATATTTGTTTTTAGCTACATTAAATTAAATTACTTTTCTGTGGAAGAAATATATTCTTTATTATTCCTCCCAATTTCAGTATATTATTTTGTACTTATATATGTCATGTTTCTTCATTGAAACACCATTCAATTTGGGTATAACCAACTAATATACATACATAAATGCATACATAAAATTAACAATTAAATCGTAATTTTCTTTTTACTATGAAATGCAATTAATGAATACGTGTTTGTTCTGACAAGAAATATTCCATTATTAATTATTCATAATATATATTTAATTTTACATTTTATAAAGCCATCTATTTTCAAATAACATTGAATGTTAAAAATTTAATTTCTGTTTGTTTGGATTCAATGCATACAAATTCGCAGTTGCTCTGTAGACATCTAATAAATACATTGTTATATAAATATAAATATATATATATATATATATATATATATATATATATATAGAGAGAGAGAGAGAGAGAGAGAGAGAGAGAGAGAGAGAGAGAGACTCTGGCAAGGCAGGCTCTCGGGGACTAAAACCAAACAACTTAGAGGATCCAACAAAAATATTAAAAGGTTTAATGATTACGTATAGATATAATTATAAGGCTTCATTGGTTAACATATAATTATTTAAATAACCTATTGTGTGCGAAGAAAACAAGTAAACTGAATAATTAAATAGGGAAATGCAATCTATACGATATTTATCCTGACATAATGCAACAGAAAATTCATTTGTTATAATCTATTTCAAATAGAAAAAAAAATTGTTCTGATGTAAGTTTTGATTACTTCCCATTATAAACATTTATTTTTCATTATGAAAAGTAACTTTCGATTATAAGTAATATTTTTAACAAAAAATTGTTTAACTTTAAATTATAAGTAATATTTTTAACAAAAATTAACAAAAAATTGCCGCCCGCATCCGTTTTCTTGACCACGAACTGTGCCATGCGAAGCATATGTCCCGATTTGGCTGTCAGTCTAAAGCAAAACTTAAAGATTTGAATTCCCAAGCAAGTATGGTTTTCATTTTTATCAATCCACTGAAGGGATAAAGCCAGAGTCGACCTTTCTCAACCCGTGGATTGAACCTTGGACTTAGGCGTTGAGAGCGCGAAAAGCTATATAGATAGATATAGAAGTCTTTGCATAGATTGTAGAACAAATTCTTGAATCTGGTGAGAAAATCCCAAATACAACTTATAGACATTATCCTAACAGACGTGCATACAGTCGGCATATCTCGTAGCTCAACAGTGATTATGATCAAACCAGGCACCATCTTCTCAAAAGATAGTTGTCCTATCTAGGGGTAATTGCAAATCATATAGCTTTATATATATTTTGTATGACTGTAGATCAGTACAGTATTTGCACTAAATATTTTTAGTCTTGATGAAAAGAATGCATGTTCAGAATCAAATTATATATTTATTATGGACAATATTTTTCACTTATTGAATTCATATCTTAGTTTAAATTTCGTTATTAGTTTGTAAAACATGTATCAATTTTCAAATCTACTTTTTTCAGCATCATCTCTTTTTTCAGTATGTGAAGAAATGCAAAGAAGATTTTTATCGTAATGATGAATATTTAAAATCGATGTACGTGCTAATTGGTATACATTTTAAAATGGAAAATAATTTACCAAAAATAGGATGCTTTGTTTTTTAATTAAAATAATGTAACAAGTAAAGTTAATAATTAAGTAATTAAAGTTATTTTTACATTAAGTACCATTGTCGATACTATTGCAAAATGCTAAAACCGTAGCAGCAAAACAGTCATGAATTATAATAATACATTTTCAACGCAACAGTCATGGATTATAATAATATATTTTCAACGGAAATAATGTCAATTATTCCTAACTATATAGATAAGTTGTACTTAACCAGCTAGATTTATTTAGTAATTATATATTTTAAAGTTTAAATATATAATATAAACTTGATTTACAATCAATGACAATATAATTTCTTGCCATTAACTAAATAAAAATTGCTAGTTAATTTTATTGAAAGTCGTGTGTGTGTTATTTTTTATGAGAAGGTATAGGGGTACATTCCAAAAACTCAAATTTCTTAAAACTTCTGTTTAATTAGAAATTAAAAAAAAATCCCTCACTATCCCTCAGTGAATATTAGGTGATAATACGATATGCATCGTCATAAACAATGAGGTATTAACTTTACTTATCAGAAGCTTTTATTTATCCCAATACAATATGCTCAATTATTTTCCTCGTTGAAATATCTTTCGAGCGTTTGTACTGTATTAGAAAATTTCTGCAAATGACCTTATTGCGAAAGAAGAATGTATGCCTAAAAATGAATCCCTGCTTTTAATTCCTGAATAAATTTCAAAATTGTAGCCATCTTCATTAAACAGCTTCGGTAACATGTTTTAAAGTTTTTTGAATAATTACACATTTCGGAAGTAAATTTTACAGAGTATGGAAAAAATTCAATGTTTCATTTTTCTGATTTTTCAAACACAATATTTCGATAAATGCAAATGCCAAAATTCAAAAATTGTCTTAGTTTCTCAACAACGGCCGGTATCAAATCTAAGTTCTCTTACTCTAAAAATCTCTACCTTGCCATTAAGTCCCATTAAACTGTAAATAATTTATGGGAATAAATGTTATCGCACAAGCACATTTCATTGTACATCGCCTGTAGTTGATCACTATCAGTAAGACAAGCAGCCGAGAAGGTGTCATAGTAATTTACAAGCGGGGACCAAATAGAAGATCCCAATATTTCACATGCCATCCCCAGACATACAACTTCATATGAATGGCATTAACACGTCCAATTTAACGTGCCCAGCTATCGTTGTTGAACACTGTGAATCTTTGGTTAAGTCAAGATTTGAACTCACAACCTTTTGATAATGATAACCAATCAGGCCACCGAGATCCTTAAGAGAATAAATATAATAAATAATCATTTCATTTTTTCAGTTAGCAATGCTCATGATTTGAAGAATATTTCTTGACTTCAAAAGCATATATCCATTAAAATGCAAGTAATCAAAAATAACGAATTCATGTAACTTTTGAAAAATATTCTTAAAGTCAAAAAGAATGTAAAAACTTGCTAATAAAATGTTTAGTTTGCATTTATGACATTTTGACTACTTTCCCTCCAACAAAATAAAGTATTCCAAAAGGCACTTTACTGAAATTAATTGCATATGATATTCATAACTCCTCGAGAGGGAGAGGGAACAAAATAAGGATTTGCAGCAGCCTGTTTTAGATCAAAATAATGAGACATTCGCCATCCACCGTCCTTCGCAACCGCAAATAGTCACCTTGAATGAATAACATCCAGAGACATTGTTCTATTTAGGCCATAATTAATGAACTACAAAGTCCGTAGTAATCAGCATATCTCACCTAATGTGAAAATGTCACAGATGATTCATAACACTTCCTCGGCCACACTTTTCTCTACCTTTCTGAGCGTAATTGGCGCTTTCCACTTTTCTCTGGCCCTTGCGATCATCCATCAAAAACCTTGCAAACATTGCAGTTCCAGGTAACAGTTACTACATTTCTAATCGAAGTTACAAAAGGGGATTCTAATCTAGAAGCCGCGCGAAGATTAATTCGCCTCCGTCTATAACGCTATTAATTACTCCAAAAAGGGCATATCCACCCCCTTATTAATACAGATACCATTAACCAGTTAAGGGATATGATAATAGTTCTGCGCCAGCTAATCTGGAAATGCAAATAGTTGCCACGATGTTCCGCTTGATGGCTGATGGGAAACGACTCTATGATCAAAGGAATCAGCCTTTCCTGTTAGGGAGGGTCTTGAAAACTAAGTCATGTAAGCGATCTCCTGATTGCTATTGAATCAAACCGGGATATTAAACTACAAAGGTAGTTGTTGAAGACTAGACTTTGTGGTTATTGCCGCCGTTTGACTGATGTATTCTGGTAATGGACGATAGTGATGTAATTTTAGCAGCAGAAGCGGAAAATGTTAAATTTTAATACTAAGCGTATCATTGCTACAATTTGCTTCTTTTTTTTCCACTGTTACAATTTGCTTTTTTAAAATGCAATATTAACAACATCTAAATCCTTATGAGGAGTATTGATGCCCTTTTAGAAAAATAAATTATACAATCATTACTTATATCTATTCAGTACAATATTTTATACAAAATGCTTGGCTTTACTTCATTACCCATAGTAAAAAATACAAGCAAATTTTTAACTATTAATAATATGTTAAAAACAGAAGGAAATAATTCTGAATTATAATCTTGAAAGATAGTTAAATCACCTATTTTTCTTGAAATGTTCAAAATGAAATTAACAATGAAAAAAAAATCATAAAAGAAGGTAAACAAATATGCAAAAAATTTGAAAAATTATTTAGTTTAAAAATTTATTGCATTCCAAATGTCTGAATTTAATCTACAAAATAATATGCTACTCTCTCTAATCAACAATCATTGAAATATTCAAAAATCTGTAAAAGTAAAACAAAAATGATTAAAGCGCAAGAATATGAAACCTCTAACTATATTAAAATAAGTATAATAATAAAAATGGCAGAATTTACTTCATATTAAAAAAATTTTCCGCTTCTTTATATTTTTACTCAGTTAAAATTTTAAAAAAAGCTAAATTTTTATCAAAAAATATAAAAAAAATTCTAACTTAACCAGTATAAACTAAATTTTTAATTATTTCATTTCTTAATATTTCAGCTGAAGGAGGAAAAATTGTCATAATGCTCCATGTGATTTTTTTTCTTTGCTATCGCTTACAAACGATTAAATAAGAAGGATGATTTAAGGTTTGACTCTCTATACTAATTTCGTTAGCGGAAATGGCATTGATAATCTAAATAAGTAATTCAATGGTTGCATGACATAACACTTTATTACAATGAATTTCAAAAGGCAATGTATAATTTTAATTATTTGTAATAAATTTAAATTTTACTTTAATTAAAATTATTATTATAACAATATTAATATGATAGGCAGAATTATTTATGGCAATTTATAAATTTCCAAAAATATGCAGTAACACAACTAAATTTTAAACTGAGAATTTGATTTCGGAAATAGAGGTATCAACCTTATAAATAAATTTCGTAAGATATAATAATAAATAAATAAGTTTCAAAAGATATCTGGAAATATTATTAATCTAAGAACAAACATATACCTAAACCTCATAATCGAAAACTCATTTGGCTTAACAAAGATCAAATAACCTAATTTTGGATGAAAAAAAAATGATAGCATCATTAAAAATTAGCATATTGCAAAGGAGAAAATTAAAAAAGATTTATATTTTCTAATTACATTGCATTAAGGTCTTTTTGGAAATATGGTTTGTTACATATACTCAAAAATTACCTTTCATCTACAATATAAATATAACCTTATCGTTCAAAAGTCTTAGCTAGATATTAATGCTTAAGTTGGCATCATGCATAAAGAATTTTTTTCTTTTGAAAAAATCAACCATGAACAGACATTGGATCGTGACTAGCTGACCTTGATAATTCATATAGAGCCATTGCTTTTTGTGGAATCTGATTTACAACCTTTTGACCGTGAGAATGTAACACTTTCTTACAAAGTTAATCTAGCCTTTTAAAGATAAAAAAATATTTACTTGATTTTCAACTTTCTTGAATGATAAAGCACTAATAAACTGACGTGCTTGTAAATTAGTACCCTTTGTGCTTTAAAACCAATTATTAAAAATTTATTCCATTCTCCTGTCTTTTATAATCAATATATACCAAAATAGATTTTATTTTATAAAATAATTGACACGATGATATACAAATTATATTACCTGATACAAACAACAAAATATTTATTTTATTATACTTCAAAAAACACTCATCTGAAATTGATATTTTTATCTTTAATAATATAAGCATTCAATATTTGTTTTTGGTTACGTATTTTAGTCATGTTTAAGAACACGGTTTCTCAAATGAACTCTAGATATTTATTACTTATTAATATTTATGTGTGGACTTTATTCACCAAGAGCAAAATATTTGCAAAATGAATAATTGCTTTTTCATTTCGTTTTTCTTCATTTTGGTTATTATTTTTAACTTGCTTCTTAATTGAATTTAAAAAAAATATCAAATTCAAATAAATGTACTATAATATTCAACTGATTCGAAATTGTCTTTTAAAATACTCTTATATCTTCTATTTAAAAATAATAATATACTGAGTACATTTTTTTATGCTCATACATAAGTAAAACTGGAATTTCTTGTTCATTCACAAAAGCAAACGTAGTTTTCTCTCTCCAGGTATATCTGAGTAAAAATTGTTGAGAAAAAAGTGTGACATAAATCTACTGCTTATTTCTTAGTCCACACATGTGCTGTCTGTTTCTGTTAGAGTGACAAAATCAGAGACCTGCTATCAACCTTCAAGTGAAGCGAAAATTGCCTTGGGGCAAGACATTACAAATCTTGTTTAGTCAGAGAGAATCACAAAAATATTTGTAAAAGCTGTGATATAGAGAAAGACTGTATTATCAGTATTACTTAAGAAAATATTTGTTTGACTGCACAATTTCAACAAACCAATTTACAAAAATATGCCATAATTATTTTGCAAATGTAAAACAAATATTTAAAATTAAAATTTTTGGGATCAGTAGAGTGATCATCTTTCCTTCTTTTTTATCTAACCTTCTTTTTAATCTAATTTGGTATCTTTAGTTAATTAACTTTTTATTCAAATACCCAAAATATGTTTTTGTATTTCTCTAACTAAATATTATGAAATGCAGCATTAATCGCTATTGTAATAACAATATTATTATTATAGTAAATAAATATAATGAATGATATAACAATTAAAGTTACATATTTTTTGGAATTAATGTTCTCTACTATTCTAGACATAAATATTTCTGCAAAAAATTCTCATATGAGAATAATTTCTGAATCAACCAAATTACATCTGCAACATTTTCAGACAAATATTTTACGTTTCAGATAGAGCACTTGCATACGTACATCCCATATTCCATTTTCTAATAAATCAGCAAAAGCATTTTTTTATGAATGCAAAGAAATAATTATTTCCAGACACCGAATTGATGTATAAATATAAAAGTTGGGCGAAATCGGTATCACTAATGCCTTGTCTACGGGCTTGCCTATATAAAAAAGGAAGTGCTACCATTAACGAACATATCTTTCATATAAAAACAAGTGGTTAAATGAGGGTGTTTTTCTTTTCTGCATCTTTTCTTGTAATCGGAGAATCCATATCAGATGGGATTACCCCCTTAAGGGGAAATATATTCAATTACTAAATGTGTGTTCATGGCTGTCACTGCACATATTTTGCCCGCCTTAAATGATCGATGGCACGATGCCCTTCTTTCTGTGTAGATCTTGTATCGCATTTCACAAACTTTTAAAGGTTAAGTGTTGTGCCTTTAAAAGTTTGTGAAATGCGATACAAAATCTACACAGAAAGAAATTTTTTGCCGAATTTCTTTCGTGATAAATATGTAGTCTTTATGTTCTTGGTATTTTAAGTAAAATATATACATATATCTTATTACAAAGTGGAATGGGCAAATATTTAACCTGTAACTAAAAATAAATATAATTTGACATTTTTTACGGTTTTAAACAAACAAACGAATTGATAGTTGATGTTCATATTTGTATATCTGCATCACATATAACTAAAAAGTGGAACATTGGCTTCTTTTCCTGGTTTTGAAAACATCGAGAAAATTAGTTTTAGATAATAAGTTGCATCCAGAGACATTTATTTTCAAATGATTTGATTATCATCTGATCTAACTTTCTCTTTTCCAAATTATACAATGAATCTATAGAAAGGGCATGTTTACAAACAAGGATTAATATATTAATACATTGAAGGTCTATTATCTGTATAAATATGGCTTCTAGTGAACTTGCTATCATGAGAAAGATATAATGCAGAGCTCTTCAGAAAGAAAGGTACCAAGTCCAACACCGGCCACAATGCCACGGATTTCTTTTAAAAAGAAATATATGATGCCGGTATGGTATTTAGAAATTTTCGGGTTTCCTACCTTGTGATCTACAAATACAATCTGTTTCATGAAAAGTTCTAACAAAAAGAAATTTATGTAATGGATATTAAAATGTCTTGCATAAGCATTAAGCATTTAAGCTATCCATTAAGTGGTGTCAAATCGTAAAATGGTCAAATTTAATAATTACGCTACCATAAACTTGATAACTTTTATTTGAAAAATTGAAGAAACTCATATATTTATTACTGATTTCTAGCTCGTTGAAGATAGTCTGGGATAGAACCTTAAACTTAACGTTTAGATACTTTTCTATCGAATCAGGGAGAAAAAATTTGAAGTATCGGTTATATATATTATGGCGATACTATAACAAATACTTCAAAATAAAAAATTTTTTTCAAAATTAATAAAAATATTGATGCTATATTATGGGTATTCATGTTTGATGTAAAAGGAATTGATTTTTTTATCAATTGATGATTATTCATTAAAAGAGAACATAAAGAAAGTATTTTTATTTAATACTTCTATTTTCCAACTGTAGAAACGATTATTACAATTCCGATAGATAATTTTTATAAAAACAGTTGGAAGGCAACAGAAGAATTAAAAAATATAGAAAAAGATTTTTGAGAGCACGAGAATAATTTCCTGACTATTTTTACTCAAATTCTTCTAATAACCAAGCACTAAACACCGCTATATATGGTGGAGGAAAATCAAACAGCCAGTGCAGATGCAACGTTTAATGTGTTTACTTGACGGGTATCAGATACCCTAGAAAAGCTCAAAATATGGATTACTCGGTTTATTGAAGAAAACATCATTTAAAGTACCTGCTTCCATCTTCAATATATTAAAATTAATTTTCTAGCTCATCGTATATACCGATTTTATATAAAATATTATCAAGCTGGAGCTGGAGGAATTTCGCAAAATCTTGAAGAAAAGCAGTAAAACTGAGAGTTACGACAACGTGCTTGACTTTAGGAGCCTAAAATTAGATTCTCAAACATATCGCGGGTTGTAAATTTTTCCGTACCACTTGATTTACAGTATATCAACAGAGGTCTCCCTTTTGTAGAGTTTCAAATATGAATCAAAAGAACGACGTGAACTGCACCGTTTCGTAGGCACAACTTTTGCTATATTTACCTCAGCACTGTGCATAAATCTAGTGTATTACCCAATATAAAATATTGAAAAGAAATATGAGACTAGAAAAAGATGAAAAGTAAATAGTCTCCTTACATACGTGAAAGAAAATTAAACTATCTTACCAATTTTTTAGCTCCGTAAATGACAAAGTAAAGAAGACATTAGGAACTAAGAAATAACAAACAGTCTAGAAATAAAATATTTAATGATATTGAAGCAAATATTTGTACAAGCATAAAGATAAATATTTGCCCGTTAAGCGATTAAAGGCGTGGTAAATAAATGTGTGTATGTTTACAATGTGACTCTAAGATTATTTTACAATTATTATTAAAAATCAAGTGGTATTGTCAGAAAACACCATTCGGGTTTAGCCATATTAATTAATATTTTCAACCTATCAGATTTAAGAAATATTTTAGATGTTTTTTATTGACACAATATTTTAAATAAATTATAATTAATCCGGAATTCAGTGTTTTTTAACTTTATATGAAAGTTTTCACAAACTGAAACAAGTATAATAATATTTAACATACAAAGATTAAAAGAAGAAATGGATAAATTACTTTTATATTAACCTAAAACATGTTTAATTTTTATTATTATATGAACTTAAAACAAATTTAATTTATATCTTCTCCTCTTATAATAAATTCTAAGCTTTAATAAAGTCCATCCTCATGTGCAAAATATCACTAATGATGCTTTAAACGAAGCAATTCATAATTTTAATCAATTAATTTCCGCCCAACCTGTCTAGTGGTTAGCGTACCTGACAACAGATGGGTGGGCCCTATGTTCGAATCCTGGCTCGAGCATTGATTTACTTTCTCTCTCTCTCTTTCTTGTCTTTGTCCTTTCTTTCTTTGTGTGTGAATTGTTGCCTATCCTATAAACTTAGTACCTATGGCATGTGTGTACTGAGGAAGTCGGACTCCACTCCTAAATATGGTTCAGTTGGAAAAGTGGAGCAGCGCACCCCATATTGCCAGCCTGGCGGCACACGACAACAACAATCAATTGATTAAAACCTCTTTCAATATATTGCTATGTTATTATTTCACAAATTGAAATTACTGAATTATATAGCGTGAGAATCAACTTCTTTATGAATTTCTATTGGTAGATTAAATAGGACAATAGTTTCATTATAATTTTTTTTCAATTGAAATTATTCTAAGCAGATTAGAATTTTACATACTACTTTTTCGAAATGTTTTCGTAACAAATTGTTATTAAAAATTTATCAAAATTTGCTTAATATATTTTTCTACTTCTTAAAATAATTTTAAAATACAATGTTCAATTTCCATTTTCTTTTTTATTTGAATACATAATAACTTTTCTAAATGATATCAAATTTATATGAAAGAATAGTACCTCATTTATGAATATTAAGTTTTCCGTAAGATCACAATGTATTAAATATACAATAAGATAATTACTTAGGAATGACATACTTTGCAAAGAAACATACTTTACTTTTAAAAAAGAACATTTCACTCTATCAGCATAAAACCAATTTAGTTTAGAAACATTGACCTACATTCAAAATAATACATAAAACACGCTTCAAATTGTTAGCAAATTCAATCAAAGTTTGACCTCTATTCTTGCTTTATTCTTGTTAAAATATTTTCTTTATATTACGAGAGATATAATTATTCTTGATATTATAATTATTCATGAAAACATTTCATTACTGATATATTTAATTAACAAGCTAGTGAGAGTTTGAATTTTTCAACTTCAAATTCATTTACAAAATATCCTCAGGTTATGACGAATTTTCATTTTAAAGAGGTTCTTAAAATATTATGCTAATTCATTGTTCCCATTGACTTTGAAAGACTTTCAAATTATGAATACTCTAGAAAAGAAAATATTGCTGCACATTTTTTATTATAAAAAAAACTTCTCTTTTAATTTTTTCTGTCAACTGCTTAAGACTTTTACATTCAGAGAGCAGAACGTAAACAGATATTGCACATGTTTTGAGAACTCATTTATTCCAGATCTATAACTTTTTTCAGTAATTTGTGCTCAGCCCCTAACATTTGCTCTACCACCCATCTCATAATATACACGGTGTTTCGCCCTTTACGACGAGTGGGCAGATGGTCGGAAGAAGCAGATATACATAGAATGAACTAGGTGTATCCAACTAATGGAAAAGGTGAAATCCACGGGTCAAAACTGTGAAAGAAGAAGTGAGAACAGCGGATCGCGAGACCTGCTGTGGGGTCGCGGCCTCGTGGGTGGAGGCGGCACTTTCCTTCTTCTGAACTGTAAATCGGCACTTAAAAAGATATGTATTTCTATTTTGATTTTCTTTCCGCCTCCGCTGAGAACATTATCTTGGCGAACTCGTTTTCTTTGGCGAGATTTCGTCGGATGAGGATTTAGACTTATTAGGGAGTAATAGATAATGTAAGAATTTGCTTAGCGAATCAACACATATTTATTTTATATCGGTATTTTTCAAAGTAGAATTTTGGAAAATTTAATTTTGCGTTTTCAATACAACGGATATGAACAGGTTTTAAACACTAGGGAATTAATTTCTCTATTTATTATTTAAATATCTTGTTTTAAAATGACATAATTAAAACATAAATGTGCCGGTAGAAATATTTTAGAATATATTTTATGAATACTTTTTATATTATATTTTGCGACATCTGTTGACCGTTAAAGCCAATGGCATCATATTTCATGTAAATGATGTTTTTTTTGGTTATTATTCTCAAAAAATGTATTTCCTTGCAAAATTTATTCTTTACCGTGGAATTTACAAAAGCCATCTTTATTAAGCAAAATGTTTCTTTTGAAGAGTTAAAATTTGTTTTCATAAAAAAAAAAATTATTCGAAACATCCTTCTAAAATTATCCAATGAATCTATTGGCCGTATAGAGTATTACTTGCGTCTGCTATGAAAATATAATATTGAGTTTAAAGACTAATGGATCTGAGGGTATTTAAAAACACATTTTTAATTATTTTCATTGAACACGCTGCGAGTGGCTCAGAACTAGCGCCATGTTCTTCGTTATGAAAAGCCCTTGTTCCATTTCTTGTCTTTATTGAACTACGAGAGATAAATGCATGTATTTCATAATGGGAAGTGCAAAATTTTCTTGGTTGTCTCTCTTGCGACATGTGAGTATGATTCCTTATTTGCTTAAATGTCCACATTTAAGACAAGACATTAAAAATGCCTCATGACAGTTTTCAATTATTAAATTGTAAATAGTGTCAAATATGTATATTATCATAATGTATCTTCGTAATCTATTATGAATTTTAAATTTATTAAATAGAATGAAATCATTAAGAAATATTAAATGGATAAACTTTTATTAAAATACTTTGTTAGTTATTCTTTAAAGTATCAGAAAAATTAAATTTATTGCAATATTTAGTAATATATTTTTATGATTACTCAAGGTGTATCAATGTCATTACCTAATGAGGAGGGAAAATTGATTTATATGTTAATATGCCAAATTTTGTGTTAGTGCGTGATAAGACAATACGTGACACTCAAATGTTTTCGTGCAAAAGGTTTGCCTATTTGAGTATATTATTGGCTTTATATAATAACACGCAATTTTTTCGGAGCTCAACTTTACGTGTAAATCTGACAACAAAGCTGTAAATAAAGGTGACATAATCACGAAATATAACAGAATTGTTTGATTTACATCGTTATCGAATAAATATTTAATGTAAATTCTAAGTTCATAATAAAAGAACCGAAAATAATTTAATAATAAAATAGACAGTTTAACCGTATTTTCACATTAGAGTTGAATAAATATATCAATAGTTTCTATAAATTATACGGGAAATAAATGTTGACAAGTTGAAGTATTTAAATATTGATAGATATTACCATACATCTGGTTCATTTTTGCTGCTCCTTATTGAGTGGTTATCACATTTGTAAATATTGACACAATGACATGATAAATGATAAGAACAAATAATTTCTCTGCTTTCTGCTTCACAAGTTAACAAAGAAAGAAATATTTAGAACATAAACATAACTTTTAATTAATAATAATTGATGATAACAGCATTTCAATAAAGTCACATGAAAACCTTAAAAATACCCCTAGTTAACTTTGTTTATTTTATAATGCCTAAAAATTAATATCATGATGAAGAAGAACGTTACTTCTAATGAGATACTTTTTAATCTTGAATAATTGATTGTTACTCAAGATTTTCAAATATTTTATTGGCAATGAATTCCCATTGCTTAAATGTAAATTCATTTTCTTAATGAATTAAAATATTAACTAAACGGCTTTCATTCAGAGAAAACAGAATAGTAATCTAACTTCATTTAACGATAAAAGAAAATTGTTTATTAAAAATTTAGGTTTTAACAGTATCCACAAAGTTAATAAATATATAAAAATCTAAATTAAAAAAGATAGACAAAGATATTATATAATCATATTATCTTTAAATTAACGAAATATTCTTTGCATATTATTTTAGACATTAATTAATTAGACTGCTATAATAATTTATATAAACTATTGCAAAAGGGACAAATGCCCTTAAAATCGACAATTTTAGAAAAAAAAAATTATCAAATGATTTCTTTAAGAATAGCAGTTTTTTAGAAAAAATCTTTTTCTCTGCATTTAAATAAATGCTTAAAATTTGATATTAATAAATTGAAATTTACTTAGAGTTGTGGTCAGAAGCATGAATCCATCCATGATTCTACAGGGCTTTCAGGAAAATAATAATTATATCTGTACTATAAAAATAACTTATATACAGAAAATCTATAATTTCATCTCAACAAAAACTGTTTATTTCTCCCTTTATTAAAATACTGCAGAAAATGCCTCTTTATTAACAGATTGCCTAAATAAATAAAAATTGTCAACTAGCACAATATTGACTCGCTTATTATGATGCGCGCAGACCGATGCGTGACCGGATGATCTCTTCCTAATTGAACTATCCAACCATAACAGTCCACTTCCGCTCTACAAACTAATTGTTGCGGCATCTCCTCATTCGGTCAGAAATCTTCTTAATATCCATCAAGATTAAGCAGGAAGGAAAAACGTCCTTATTGAGAAATAAACGCCATCTTACAAAAGAAAGCCAATTCATGTCGTAAAATCTGACAAGATAGCAACCCCTAGTGAAAAAAAAAGACAGTAAAGCCATGACCTCCAGCTCAAATCATAGTGATAGACACCAGTAAATAGCTACGGGATACACACACACATGGCGATTTGATGGGAGAAAGAAAAAAAAGAGAAAGAAAAGGAAAAATAGACTTCCACCTGGCGTCTCTAGCACTTTCATTAGTGCTTAAGGGCTTTTTTCAATTTATCCTTCTAGTTTTATTTTCTTTCTTTATTTATTTTTCTTAATTTCTCCTTACGTGCATACTCGGCGTTTATTTCAGTTGTTTGTTTTTTTGTTCCTCCGGCTTCGTTGGGAGAGGTCATGCTGCGCGATAGGCGTGGCCCAGGAAAAGAAGTGCGTGGGAAAATTGCGTCCAATGTTCGAAAATGTCCCTCGAACGATAATGCTACCGATAGATGGCAGCAGAGGTAGTTTTATCAGGATTTTGAGCATTTATCTGGGGAATTAGATTTACTTTAAATTAGATTTGAAATGTAAAATGGATTTGAAATAGTTATGTTTTTTAGGCACTGTTTTTCATTCGCTAAAATGAAATATTGTAATTCAAAGAAGTGCTTTTCTTCATCAAAAAACTCAAAGTAATGAAAGAATATTTCAAATAACACAGTTTATTATGTTAAATTGATATACTCCTTTAGAAAATTTAGTAGCTTTGATTTTAACAAGACATGCATTTCAAAATTAAAAATTGTGAATAATTTTTGTGATATTATTTTTATCATTAAAACAAATTAATTTTTTCATGTATATTTAATAAGAAATATGTATATAATAAAATTGTAAGTAAAATCTATAATTTTTCAATGACATACTAAATAATATTATAGAATTATTTATTTCATTGGAAAATTCTAAAAATAATGATACGTCTAAATATTTAAACACTATAAATGATTTTCTTCCGAATAATTATCATATGCATTTCTTAGTTCATCATACCTTGTTGTTTTTTATTGCATTTAATAAATTTTTATGTTTAACTATAAGCATGAAATACATATTTTTTCATAGAAGAAAACTATAAAATTTAGCAAGTCCTTTTTAAGTTTGATTTTATGATTAAATCTTTTAAGAAAATGAAAAAAAAATTTCAGTTGATCTGTATTTCTAAAATCATAAATTTAAAATTCTAATAAAATAAGTAGGACAAAATGGAAAATTTATTAGGATTAAGTATTACAATTAAGCTAATATTATCTCAGCAATCAGTTTTCATAAATACTCAAATATTCTCAAATGAAAAACAAAATGCTCAGCATTAACTGTGCATAACATTCTCCTACGAAATTTTTAAATGAAAAGTAAGTGATTTTCTTTTCAAAAATAAAATAATCGTAATTACATATATAATCTTATTACATACTTGATTCTTAATCGTAATTACACATATATCAGTTTATCATTCAATTTTTATTTAAGCTATTGTCAGATTCTTGTCAGAATTAGAAAAAATATTCTTAAAAATGTATTTAATAAGTTTTTGCTCTGTATCTACTTTATAATCATTTAAGCTTACTTCATATTTTGTCTTATTTTCTACCTATATTACAATTTATTAATTAGTTTAATTTTAATGTAAGAAATAACTTTACCTCATTACAGTAGATTTACATTCTAAAAGAAAAGAAAAACGCTTTCACTATTTGCATAAACATTAGTCTATAAAGCATTGTATCCGAAAAAAATGTTTTTAATAAAGCATAATCAAGTTTTATGGCTTATAACATAATAAGAAACATACAATTTTATTTATAAATGAAAATAAATTAATTTTCATCCATCGAAATTATGAATCTTTCATCAAAATCATAGAAGAAGGAAAACATAATACGTTATCTACATATTTGAGTTAAAAAATAGCTCATTAAAAATCAATATATTCCCCGAACTGATTTAAATACAATAATAATGCTAAAAACTGCAAACGAGCAGAGCAATTGATATATTTCTCAAGATAAATGTCTATAAAAATATTTTAGCAAATAGATTGATTAAATAAGCCAAATCAAAACACGCGGAATCCTTTTTATTTTCCTCAGATTTATTTTTAATGATATAATCTACATTAAGTTCATCCTTATTTTGCATAAGAAATTGCATGCTTTAGAATATATTATTTGCGTAAAATAAATCGACGAGAAGATTTAGAGTTTCTTTGTGTGGTGGATTTAGTTCTGATTATTAATATACCTACTTATGCTTAATCGAATTGCTTTATAAGAGTAGCGTTTGTAATCAGTGGTAGTTCAAGAAATAATGGTTTACCAAGGAAGATGAGAGCAATGGATTGTTAATACAGCAGAATTAAATCAAATCATGCGACAGGCTGGCGCCTTGCGTGTATGACGTAATACGCCACACTAATAAAATACAACTAACAAAACGAGATTGGAGAGCTGTAAAAAAAGAAAGTCCCAAAACAGGCTTGGTCTGCACGCGAACTCGTCTGAAGATCCTATTTCTCCCCAAGCGTAATCCAACCAGTAGCTTAAGAAGAGACACGATTTTTTTTCTCTGTAAAAGAGACAAAAAAATATAATTAATTTGGCGAAATGAGAATGGCTTTTAGATTCGGATCAGTAACTTGAGGATGGTAACCATATCGAAAACGCAACTTGGTGAAAAGTATCTGTTACTGTTGTTCGACAAGGTATTGATGCATCTCTTGAACAGTTTTAAATAACAGTTACCTAATTCTGCCATGTTCATATGATACTATGATAAGATAGAATTTTCTAATACTTGATGCTCATTTTATGAAGATAATCATTGAATGAGAACTAGCCATCATACAAAAGTTTTAAATTTACATTTTGCAGCATGAAGTAACATTATATTAGGAATTATCATTAAATAAATACTTTGATAGAAGGCTTTGATTACAAGGTTTAATTATGAACATTATAGGGAGTGTATTTTATGAACAACTTAAGTTATTAAACTACAATGCATTTTATAAACAATTGTTATTACAGAATATTTAATGTAATTTAGAGGCAGTTTTAACATCTGTTTGTAAATTTCAAAGAAAAAATGCCCTACATTTTTGAAAAAATTGCGTTTTGATTGATATTTAATTCCACGTCTCATTTAAATAGCATATAGAAATACAGGAAAAGGATTATAAGAATAAAATTTAATTATATCGAGATAGTTTTCAACTCAAAATATTTCATTATAGACACTGTTGCAAATGCAAACATCATATTTTAAATAAATGATTTTATTATTGAATCAAAAAGCAACTTAACCTAATTTGTCAGCAACTGAAAAGAAAAATAATAATTTACAATATATAGTATTTTGAAATTAGCAACTGAATGCGCTACAGTATTAATAATTGCACATTATAAACAATATTTTACTTATTGCAATTTTTGATACATTGAAATGTAAAAATATTAACTGAAATGTAAGCATTACAATTCCTTATAAATCAATTAGACTCAGTAAAATTTGCTCAAAATTATCATAAGTTAAAAAAATGGAAACCTGATTGTTTTATTAAAACAAATAGTTTAAAGTTAAGAAATATGAGTATCAGTAATATTATAATAACTTTCACTCTAAATAGTTAAGATGTTTTACAATAATGATAAAACAATAACTCAAAATATCCTTTTTTCTGTGAAATTAGATTAAGTTTATTGATAAATGAGAGTAAAAGACAAAAGGGAGAAAGAAATGATTAAGTGTAGAATTCCTTGTCCAGACAATCCCCTGAAAGTGACGGATGATGGTCTTCTGACCACCAAAAGACTTCAAAGGCAGTGATTAGTTTTCCCCCCAAAACCGAAGCTTAAAAATTTCTTCGAAGACAAAAGGACAAGCACGATCATTAATAAAGAAAACATAAGGAAAACTCGTCAACGACTTGGCGGGCTTCTTCTCGAAAAAGAATCACATCCGCCAAGGAGGCGTGTCCAGGATACGTGATAAAACGCTTATAGACGGTGCTTTTCTCTGCTTTATTGTTGATTTGTTTTACCTGAGAAGACATCAGGATATTTTTTTCGTCTTTCTCGACGTCTTCTACTTTTTGGCATGCTAGCTTCGCACGCGAATGTTGCGACGATGCCTTTGGGGCATTTTCTTAAGACGTTTTTTATGTACTTTTTTTTTCTGCATTATACTAAGGAGTGTTTTTCTTTCTACTTTCGAGTCGGCAGGTGTTTTCTGAAACGCTTCATCTTCTATAAATTGTGTGTCTATAAAATGGCGGATATTAGATCGCTTCTGTTACACGCTATTACTCCAATCAAAGATGGCCAAGGTTGGTCTGCTGTTTTTCTTCGCTTCATAAACGTTTCTCGATGGTTTTTTGATCTAATTCACATGGTTGTATGTTATATTTATTGCAGTTTATGGATATTCTTATTTAAAATAGTTATCTTCCTTGATTAAGACATTTGGAAGATAATTATATTTAATTAAAATACTTTTCTATTTATAAGTTTCAATCTTGAAGCATTTATTTGGAATCCATTATATTGGATGGATTTTGAATTGACGTGATTAAGTAGAGATGTGGTACTTTTTCATTCCTGAATCTTTCGGAGTGCTGTAATATAAAAACAATTGGAAATTCTTGTTTGAATCTAAGAATTATTATGCTCTATCTCACCAAATACATGAATCTTTCTAAGATTTCAAATATATACAGTAAGGAATTAAGTAAAAAGAATAGTAATATCAATTTAAAAGCTGCTTATAAATCAGATGAAATTTGTTAAATTTGATTCATATTTTTTTGTTTTTATAGATAAAATAATTTAAGTATTCTTTCAGCTAACTGTATAAAATACTTTTAAGGAAAGAATTTAATTTAAAGAGAGCGATATATGTATATAGTATTCCGCGTTTTCAAACATTAAGAACTTTTTAAGGAATAAATTCTGAAAAGCTGAACACATAACTGATAAAAAAAAATTCTCATTTTTAGTTCTATGAAGAATTGTGAATGTTTACAACTATATCTTTTAGAAGTATCTAATTTTACTATAAACATTTTTAAAAAAAGAGCATTAGGATTGTTAATTTTAAGCAAATTTTTATCTGTCATGGTGAGCTTAGTCATGCATGCTTTTCCAATTAATAGATGTGAACATTTTTCTGGAATGTTAAAATAATTCACAAAAATATGCCACTATTATTTAAGAAAAGAGATCTCAAATCTTTATCATAAATTCTTAGTAAATTTTCTTTACAGAATTTCAGTATTTTTAACATAGTACAAAGAATAAAATGAAATGCCCTTCCCTTTTTGTGAACTAGTAATAAAAATCTGGAAATACATATTGGAACAAAAACGCATATTTGCATAGTGTCATGTGCTATAATGTGGAGCTTAACAAAGTGAATATACTCAAAAAGTTTTTTCGATGGAGATGCTTTAGGAAAACGGCAGAAGTGATAACAACGCTGTTGAAAACTTCAAAAAGTATTTATCGCCCGAACGATTTCGAAATGTCAGTTGATTTTAAGTATATCAGCATTTTTTTAAACATTTTATGGAGTTAACAAAACCCATTTATTGCTTGTAAAAATACATTAGGAGGACATATTTGAAAAACAAATCGACTTGGTGAAATTTCATTGTAAAATTTCATGAGGTGATTTTTTTTTTAACTATATTTTTTAAAATGTCTATGCGAAATTTCAAAACAATTTTCATAAATAATTTTTGGAACTCAAATGTTATATATATATACAGCATAAACTTCACAATTAACGTTATCATAAGAATTAATATCAAATAATATAGTAAAATATTTACCATTGGAATTTTTCGTGATTAAAGAGTAATTGTTATTATAAGGATCTTAAATAAATTTATATAATATGATCTTTTAAAAATATAATAGTTAATCTCTTAATATTTACTCGAAATTACAGATTTAATTCAAATTATCATAGAATGGAAACAACAACTTTTTATTTTATCATCTATTAACGGATATTTTTTAAGCGTAGATATGGTATCAAGGTAATCACTATCTGACACATATCTTAACATTTGGTAGATATTTATCACTGGCAGAAATGTATCTACAAAATTTTTGTAACCACTCAAAATAGCAACATGCGTCTAAAATATGAATTCTATCGTATTTGATCAAACTTGAAAATATTCATTATATAGTGATCGATGATTTGATCTTCATCCTGTTTTTTATAGCTCGAAACACTTTGCTTACATTAATTGTCGGTTACGGCAAGATTCACGATTTAGTATTATTAATTTTGTTTTAGAACTTTAATCATTTTAAATCGAGTAAATAAAGATATAAATTGATGGGGTATCAGTTTACTAGTTTTCAAACCTAAATAAATAAAATAGCTCAGATGTATTTTATTGAAAATTTACTATTAAGCGGATGAAACTAACCGTATACACAAAATAAAATTTAAGCCTTACATGTAAATAAGGGCTTTTTTTTAAATTACAATTTATGCAGAAGATTGTATAAAGAAAAGACTGAGATAATACATTTTCCATTATAAATTGCTAAAAATAGAAAATTGCCCCTCATAAGCCTTTGTTGTTAATGGGATAGAAAAAATAAATTATGCTTCAGTTATTATTTTAGTATATTATTGCTGTACTTCTAAAAATGCGTGGGATCAAAGTTGTAATCATTTCTTAAGAGTCATATGATAAATGTTGTAATGAAAATTTCTTTCAAGAGAAAATTGCATTTTCGCAGAAACTAAAAAAAAAGTTTATAAAAAATGTACTACTTAAGGAAACAGTGAATTATTAAATAAGATTATCACGAGTAATCTTATTGGAAATTACGCATTTTTCAAATCGCAATTTATAGCATTTCATGGATAATATTTCTTTTATGTTACGGCAATTAGAATCCAATTTATTAGAATAACGACCAACGCGTTATTGTGGGGGATGTTTTCTAATTTATTGTTTGGATATTTATACAAACTATTTCTTCGCTTATTAAACACCATTATGATACACAATGAAAATCCATTATCATCATATTCATGCTTATCAGACGTTCTCTCAAATATTTATTTTTCAAATTATTCTCATTTATAAATCCTTTATAAACTTATAATTAGTTTGGTATTTTTTAAAAGATTCAAATTTCCTATCATTTATTTCCATTTTATATTGTTCTAACTGCATGCATTTTATATTATAGTACAGTTTCTTAAAATATAATATTTCATTGTAGTTCCATTTATAAAGAAAAAAAAGATTAGAAAACTTAAAATTTCAAACCAATTCATTGTATGAGAAGTTACATTAGTTACAAATATTCATTTAAAATCTTATTATAAACCATTCCAAATTGAATGTCGAATTGAGCCAAAAATTATTTTACTAAAAAATTAATTTTATTGTATGGTGGATTTTAAGGTAATTGTTGTATATTGTTTGGTTTTAGTATTATTAAATATTGAAATTAAATTTCTTACAGCTCCCACTCAGCGAGAAATGATGTTGTGTGCTTGCTTGTATGAGATTAATTTAATCAGATCTGTAGATAAATTCCGAAAATCATTTATCATTAGTTTTATTAGATTTGATATAATAATGGAGTGTCAAATTTGGTTCGATAAGTTATCCCATACATGCTCTTTTGTAAAAGAGTTACTTCCGGTTTCTTCCGTATATATATGACTTATTATTATATGACTAAAGAATAATATAAAAGATAAGGAAGTAACATAGAAGCAAGTGAGCAATATGAATTTAAAACTATTCTGTTGAAAAAATATGCCCCAAAATAATATAGTGAGAAAAGCAGATATATATGTCAAGTTCGAAAGGTCTTACTTTGGCACTCAGAACTACCTTAGAGGACCTGTTTATGTTAGAGGGAGCACTTCAAATTGGCCACTCAACGAGTAATTGCAGTAAGAATCTATTAAAATTATTTTCCTTGATTAAGATTGCTTTCCATTCATACACAGTCCAGAATATTCTTTTAATTATAAATCAATCCCAAATTCTTCGCTGAAGATTATGAGACATCAATCTGCGGTAACCATGATAGTAAAGTTCAAGACCACTTTAGATGACTGTTGACATTGTTGGTTAAAAGGTAATCTTCTTGAAATACGTTATTAAAAGTACACTTCATCTAAAGAGTGGGAAGTGATAAAAGGTACTTTCCATCAATTGCGTTTCTTTTTTGGAGGACTTATAGAGACTGTTGTAACATATTAGA
Organism: Latrodectus geometricus; assembly: GCA_026290005.1. Taxonomy (NCBI): domain Eukaryota; kingdom Metazoa; phylum Arthropoda; class Arachnida; order Araneae; family Theridiidae; genus Latrodectus; species Latrodectus geometricus. The sequence continues at coordinate 395,559 of JAPDSC010050177.1, read as the reverse complement.
TTGTGGGGTATTTAAACTTTATTACTCTTTCATCCGATTGCACCTAAATACATGTATTTCGGCATTTCTTAATCTCTTCGTTGCTTAGGAATATTATTCATCAATTATCATTACTAACAACCCTTTTCTTCCTAAAATATGTGATGAAATTCTCTAAATATATAGAGTCATTTATGCAACAGTTCTATTGCAAGTATTCTGCAATATTTACAAAATCTATTTCATTAATATTAAATGAATTAAAAAAAATAGTATATATTAACGGCTCCTAATTACTTTTTACTACCTTATATTATGTGAAAAAGTATATAATATATCCTTAAAGAGTATACCAAAGATTAGAATTATTTGAAATATCATTCATAGATGTTAATAAAAAAACATAAGTATGGACAACATAGAGAATGTTATCGAAAACACTTATTTTTTTAGTAAATAAAGAATTTTACTATATACAACATTCAATAAATACATTCTCCACAAGTAAATAATACATATCAGTTCTAACTGCGTTTTGGGGTATCTTTTAATTAAGCAATTAAGTTTTAAATACATCACAGGGTGAACGAGTTTAAAATTTCACACAGACGACTTTCAACCAGCTGTAACACTCTTTTTTCGGTTTCTTTTTTCTTCTGCTACTCGCATGGCTCTTAAATTAAAACCTGTCATTCGTAGATACGCCGTTGAAGAGAAAGCTGTTATTATTTACTAACTGCTTCTTTTGCTTACACTTCATTGTATTTTGTCTCGCCATTAATTGCATCGCTGGATTTACTTGGGGCGAGGCAGAGCGTGAAGCGTGAAACAGAGACATGGCAATTTTTTGGTTGTTCTCGAAAGGGGAGAAGCACAAAATAAAGCTTTTGTTCTCACCTGTGGATAATTTGTTTTTCTAAAAGTTAAAATAAGTTATCAATGTACTTAAACAAAAATTCTTTATTACTATATAAAAAAAAAAACTATGTTTATTTTCAAGTAGTATAAGGATGGCATGAATATATTGTAATCTTCAATAAATCAAATAAATAAATAATAGAAATAAAGATTTTTTTTTTAAATTATAGAAAATAATATTAAATTTCAATGAAAGTAGGTTTATAATTTAGGATTAAAATATGAATTTTTAGTAATATAATTGTCTAATTTTGTTTTATGATTACATTCTATATACACTGTTATTTTAATACAAATACATCTTAGGTTTGATTATATTAATTTGAATGCTAAATATATACATAAAAAATACTATTGTCTATTAAAAATGGGTTTATGGTTTTTAAATATAAATGTTGCTCCCAATGCTTTCAGTGTAGATGAAATGCACAGTATAAATATGCAATTTTTTGTCATAAATACCACAATCAACAATAATTTAAGATGAACATATTGATATCTTTATAAATCATCACATATAAACAATATTATACCTATGAAAGGTAATCCGAACATTATTAAATCACAGATCTCAAGAAATCAGATAATCATATATAGTATGTCCTATGAACAATCAATTTATATTTATCACATTTCAAAACAATAAATTTTTCATTAATTGATTACATCATTTATATAAATTAAGTTATAAGAATCAATTATTTATTTATTTATCATTGGCAGTTCATTTTTAAATGTTGGTGGCTAGGTCTTTCTCAAATGTGTCTGATTCTATTTTAAAACATGTTTATTATTATCTATAAAGAAATTGAACACAATTTACATTTTCTTCTGTTGAACAAACAATAAATTTTCATGTAGACAATGAAAATAATTTTTACAGCCCCTAGTTCAACTTGAATCGTTTTTGTGGCAGGTTATTTCTCTGCTACGAGTCCAGTAGCCTCAGGTTATTTCACACAAGCAGCTGGTCATTATCTTCTCCGTTACGTTCATTCTGAAGGAGCTTAGGCTTATATAACCTTATACAAAGAAAACTACTTACTGAAAAGATTGATTATTGTACACGCTCAGAGATGATCCAGGTATAAAGAAATGTGATTTTAAAATTATCAAAAAGAGATTTTTAATAAAAAAAAATGTGTGTCTTTAAATTAATTAAATACCTCAGGAAAAGTTAAAGTTTTTAAACATTTACCGAAATTATAATTTTACATTTGCATTGACTAAAAAATGCTGTGAATGTAAAAATAGCAACTTAAAAGAGAAATATTGATACACTCAAAATATTGTTTGCCTTTTATATTTTTTGTATTTATTCCGATGAATTTGATAGTTTTCATTTGTACATTTCAAGATTTTTCAATATGTTAAAAGAATTAGTATAAATTATTTGGCATTTGAATAATCTAGCTAAAATAAATGTGACACAGCAACTTTAGAAAAATATATAGTTTATATAATGCCATTTTCAGATTCCCTAATATAATATTATAAATGTTTCAACAGCAAAAATGATGAGACATTGTTTTGCCTTATTTAAATAATTACAAAGATCACTTAGGATCATCAACTATTTTAACAGTATTTTATAACGTATTTTTTTAAATTCATTTTTTTAATATCACTTCTATAGAGAGTCATTGTTAAGTTTTTCATTAATACCAGTTTTTATCTTTCCGTATTATTTAATGTGTCCTAAATATTAAGTGCTTAGTTGTTGTCCTACATATTAAATTCAATCATTTGAAATTCAGAGAACTATAAATAAGAAATTTCAAAATAAAATTTCTTATCAATGTTTATTTTTAATAATGTTGAAAACCAGAATGATGTAGCAAAATACAGCTAGAGGATCTAATTAAGCAAAGCTCCACAATATCCTTTCAGAAGACATAATATTTCCTGAAGACCTTGATATTTCTCATTGTTCTATAACGCATTACTCAAACGTTAAATACTTGTCAAAATGAATTCATTGCTAAGCTGCCTCAATACATTAAATTTCATTTATCTTAAAACTAGGGAAACACTATTTCATATTGGGAAATAATATTTTTTTTTCATCAGCTAAGCCACTCACCAAATCTTTTAGTGTGAAATGCATCCAAATACACATTCTCTTTTAAAAATGACTGCATACAATAAAAACTTGTACACTAATATCTATTTTATGATTTCGAAAATTATTTCCATTCAATGCTTCAAATTTAGAATTCAAAATAACGAATGAATGAAATATTAGTAATTTTGTGATACTTCGAATCTGTTAAACTTTCATAGATTTAGAAAATTTCACAAATTCCGATTTTCAAACACTGATTGAAAATAAAAATTAAATTTCTAAACTTTATATTAATGAATGAACATATAAAATAGATTTTTCACTTAAAATTTATAAAGCAGAGAATCTAGGGACATTTCTAACGAAAAAAGGAAAATCTACTTTAAAGCGAAATACCACCAGCTTCAGAGGGCAGTGAGAAGGCGCCATGACAGTTACAATACGCCATTGTTTCCCCAACCTGAAGGTCTGCTCATTTGTTTGCAGCTTTTTTCTATGAAAAATTGACGCCATGAAGCTTTGTTCATCGTTGGGGAAAGGGTAATTGGGTGTGCACGTGCTATAACATTCTGCTTTGGGGCGAGTAGAGCCGATATGAGGGGTTAGATCGTATCTGACTGGCCAAACGCATCCCGATGAATCGCGTGATTGGCTCCGTGATTTGCAGTCGTAAACGCGCCAGCACGCGATCATTTGCGATGATAGGCGATACTCGTCCATAAGCCGTAACGCATCGCTAAGCGACAAAACGCTACCTCGTGCGCTTCTGGAGTTTATCAAATGGAATAAATGGGGAAATATTACTGCGGCATGATTTAGTGTTTTCTTTTCTGGTTTTTGCTTTTTCCAAAGACCGTGAAAATTAAACATATATTTAGCTAGTTATATAGCAATGGATGGAAGCTATATCTTCAAGTATTACTCTTTGTAAATGTAACAATGAAATAAAAAAAGCTTGTCATTCCTCTAAAATATGGAAATTTTTAGTACTTTTATAATAAAAATCCTGATATATGATTATTTTTATTATAACGCATTGATCGATCTATTATAAAAATACATTATATATCAGTAGATTATATATCAATTTTATACTTTTTCAGTTCCGTAAATAATTGAAAATTTATTCAAAATTATATTTTGAGGCATAGTTTTTTTATGCATGTCAACGTCCAACTGCATTATATATTTCCCAAGGCAGTAAAACATGCGTAAATATTTTAGACACGTTCCTGTATCCATCTAAGACAAGACATTTTTTTTAACAATTATTGGTGAATGATTGATAAAATTCTATAAACATTAACACATTTGTAAAACAAAGGCTAAAATAAATAAAATAAAGATTATTATTTAAATATAAATAACTTTATATAAGAGAATGATAATAATTGATAATAATAAAATTTTTGGCTGAATAACAAATATAACGGCAAGTCAACTGAAATGAAGTCAACGTGCTAATGTAATTGCTTGCTGTTGGTGTTTTTAGCTGGAGATTTTAATAAAGAATTTTAATGTTTTATGTATAGATTTTGTGCCTCAACAAGTGGTCCGCCGAGATGGAGTAAGCCAATATGTAAATAGTTTCAGTGTTTTATAGTCCAGAAGGCGAAAAAAAGGTACGAAGAATTCCTGTATCTAAACCTTACAGCGAATTCACAGAACTCCCATGAAATTTATGTCGAAGTACTGTCACTTCCGCAAGTGTTGACATTGAAAATAGTAAAGAGTGTATAATTAATAAATTTATTGGTATTTTTATTCTTTAGATTTAAATAAACTGATTTGATCCCATGACTAATTAGAGCAATCTAAAAATACGTTATTGATTTCTATACATTAAAAGTTGTATCATAATTTAACCTAATGTAACATCAAAAGTTAAAACTATCATTTGATTTTATAACGGAATAGTTTTGACTCTCTCCGGAGTGCTGCTGCATAGTACACATTGGTACTATATCTCGATTAAAAGAATTTACTTCAAATTTTTCAAATATAAGTCAAAACCCTTATTTATATAAAATATATGAGCGAACCACACATTAATCAAAATAAATAATAAAAATGAACTTATTTTTATTAAAATAATATTTAATAGCTTCTCTATTAATTAAATGTTTCAATTATTTCGAAAAATTCATTCTTTCTTACATAGTTAAACATTATTTTTTTTTGAAAATAGGTGCTCTTCAAATAAAAATTATTTATATTATGATATTATGTTATTTCCTTTTCTTCCTCAATCGCAAGCCTTTCAAGATAATTAAACATTGGAAATTTTTCACGGTAGAGGTAGTTTTTTAGGATGCATTTATTTATAAATGCATCAATATACATACACACTCTTTCATGACTATGTTTTAGATTGCATAATTCAACCTAACTCATTATACTGATGACCAGTTGAAACAATAAATCACATTTAAATATTCATAAAACATAACATTTACATTGAACGAGAGCGTTTATTATTTTAGCTATTCAAGTCCATTCCGTAAAAGATATATGTGTACCGACCCACTATAACAATTGAGGTGTGAATAGTAATTAAGCTAAAGATAAGTTCATTGCGTCCTCTGTTCCACCACCCTTTTGAAGTGGGAGATTTTGAATTAATACTTCAGAATTGCGCACGTACGTGTTATGAATAAGCGGGAATTTCTCACACAAGTAATATAATAAGTGGCTTCGCTTGCGAAATTTAATTAGATATGACCAAGGCCTTTGAGCATTTTGGAATGCCTCCCGCAGCTTGGACAATGGTAGCTACATCTCAAATGCCCGCGAGGACAAAGATATCTGATTATGGTAGTAATCTTTAGCTCTGTTTCCAAAGCAAATAGAAAAATTAAATGCAGAGAAACGATTTGGTGCGCGTTCACCTCCGGATATATAGTTGTGGACTGGTTGGCAATTCTGCTTAAATTATATAGATTTATATATTAAGAAATTGAATTAAATTGAAGTGAAAACAAGATTACAAGTAGGGATTAATATTATAAAGTAACACATGGAATTTCAATAGCTAACACGATAAATATGTTAAACTGAATAAATAAATTTAATAGTGTCAAGACTTTTACAGTTGAAAAAATATTGCTAATTTCACTTAGTTTCTATTATTTTAAAAATTATATGAACGAATCTTTTTTAATAGCAACAATGTTGATCTTCACTTAATGATTTCTTCTAACATCATTTGTAAATTTATTATTTGATAATACTTCATTTAGTAAACTATTTCCCATTTCTTAAAATATACAATAAAGCATTTTTATATAATAAATACATATTTCGAATAAATTGCTGTAATATTAGCTGAGTATTCGATAGTTTACTTGATGTCACTTTTTACAAATTTGAGAAGTCAAGCATATTATAAAATGTAAACACATTTTTGTGTGTGTGTTCCTTATTAATTCAAAACTCAGATTTCACAGAGAAATTACTCAAAGAAAAATAATTGAATACCTATCAATGTTAAATTAGCACATTAATGTATTTTTTAAATTTTTGAATGGTTTCACTACCAAAAAAATAATTATTCTTAGGACTTAGATGAAACATCATGAATATTTTGTGAATGTTTAGTTCATTTTTACAGTACGATATGTTATGAATTTAAATAGATCGTTTTATCTACAGATATATGTGTGTGTGTGTTAAATTTTCTCGTAAAATATGATAGTTGTGTTCCGTATACATACTGTAAATTACAATTTTATAAACACATAAAATATATGATCTTTATTATGCTGCAATCTGATGTACCACAATGCATTGTGAAGTTGAACAGACAAAAAAATATTTTGCTAGCCAGATAAATCACAGATAAAAATGGAAGTGATTGACCCACATTCAAAGCGTTTCCACAGAGACAGTTCTATTTTATTTTATGGACATCACACACATAGTAAGAAATATTTTTCACTCTTAAAGTCTTTCACCAGAATCCTGAGACATACTGACATTATTCATGATATGAAGTCAAGAAGGATATTGTGGGCCATGCATGCGGAAGAATCGATAGAAATACTTTTATTGTCATGGAATAACCATCTTCCATAAATTTCGTTCTGTGTTTCGTTCAAAAACAGTCAACTTCATGTAAGCGTTTTTTTATAAATTACAAAATATTTGCATAGCAATTGTAACTTTTCAGCATTTTGTGATAATGTATAAAATTGCTGCACTTTATGTTCAAGTATTCCTTAATTTTGTTTCCTATAATTCATATATTTTGTTTATTTTCTACTGTAAATTTTGGTTTTCTTTAAAAAATTACAAGTTTAGAGTTTTTTTAACTTCTTTTAAATTTCATTATAACTACATATATGTTATTCATTTATTTAGTACGGAAAAATGTTTCTTTATTATCAATAAATTATATTTATAGCTCTAAAAATAAGAGAAATTATTTCTATAAATCACATTACTGGGACATTAAAAAAAGTAAATGTATTTTGAAGCAGAATATGATCATTTATATCTACATAAACAGAAATATTTTGAGGCAAAATTTATTGTTATATTCGCTTAAAGCTTTAGCTTCGAGACTACTATTTCAAAAAATAAAATACAAATGATCATAGTTACTATAGTTTCGTTATTTACTTTTATTTCATACAAATTTCAATTTTTAATAAAAACTACCATTTTTTAGTGTCTGTTTTATTATATTAAATAACATTAAAAATATTTTCAGTTAATGCATAAGTATTAGTAAATTTCATTTTAAAAATAAAGGTAAATTTTAGTATTAAGATTAATTTTGACATCATTCATTTATCACAATTTTAAAGAAATGATAATTTTGATTTATTATTTTTTTTTTTTGTTATAAAGTATTTACAGATTTCAGACATTAACTGTTTTGTATACCACGGAATGAAATAATTTCAGACTTTTCATTTTAGAAAAGTAAATGAAAAAACGTACTTTTAAAGTTAATTTTTATAGTCTTTGTAAAGATTCTGGATGGAAATTTGAGTACTTAATTTCCATGTCAGGAAAATATATGTAAATGAAACAGTGTTTATGTTTCTCACAAATAATTAATATTAAGTAAGAAGATTATTCATTGGTTAGTTTGATTTCCATGAAGGAAAAAAATCGATTATTATGTAATGGAGGTCATAAAACAATTAATTTCATTTAATTCTTTTAATATCAAAACTGCTGCTTCCTGGTAGAAATTATTGCTTGCAAAATTGTAGAGCATGCATTGTTTAAAGATAAAGCAAAGGAAATCAAAAATTATTTCATTTATTTAGATTCAAAAATTATTTTAGATTAACAAAAAATGAATTGTAACTGAATGAAAATTGAGTAAATTACGAGACCAGTGTATCTCAGTGGTATTTCCAGTACAAATACAACTAATAAATCAATTCAGTACTTTATAGTGCAGTTTAAGTTGTTTTCTCCCAAGTGATATTGGAGAAATATCTGACAAAATGACATTTTGGGAGAGAACATCAAATCCTCGTAGATCATTCGTGAAAGTTAAGCAGCATGTAGCCAGCCAGTCTAATTGGTAAATGTCACACTTCCAGTTTGAAGGCTATTTGCGAAAATTCATCAAAATATTTTAGAGCAAAACTTAATATATCAGAGAGTTTCAGTTGTTAGGAAACAATCATTACTTACAGGATATGTTGTTGTAAGTTGAGCTGATTTTTCATTCTCCTTTGTGATCACTGCAATAACAGGATAATTTGCATGAAAAAATAAGCTTCTCTAATCAGATCATTTAGAGCTTAAACAATAGTATTCAACAGATTTTTTAAGACTCTGATTGTTCAGAAAACTTTGTAAAAGTTATTTAAATCGTAAATTCTTACTTTCAATTTCTTGATCATAAATTAATTACAAACAATTCAGATTGTGAAGTTGCCGAAATTTTTCTTCAATATTTGAAAACAATAGTAATCTATCAAGATGGTAAATTGATGTTCTTTTGTACCAAATTAAACAAAAGAACTTTCAAAAATCTGAAATTTTTGCTTTTTTCATTTATAAATCACCCAGAACGAAGGCTAATTGGGTTTTATCAAATTAATCATCTTTGAAGAATATAATCGATAGATACATTCAATTTTCTCTGAAAACAAACAGTTTATGGTATATTTAAGGCATTTTAAAATATCTAATCATGATCACTTTTTTACATTCAACCTTCCACAAGAATAAAATTCTAATTTCACTTAAAAACTGATCTACAAGAAGATAAGCAGCATGTAGTCGATTATAATTTTCAAATTAATCACTTTGGTAACATACGATGCTCTTGAAATGCATACTTAGTCGTAATATGCTTCTAAAGAGCTTTTTTTCAATTGGTACATGAGAAATTCATCAATCTCAACTCATTTGAAAAAATGTGAAAGTGAAGAATGTGAAATTAATATATAAAAAACTAGTAAATGCTTGAAGCTAAAATATTGGGTTGTCCAAAAAGTTAGTGCCAATTTTCGGTAGGTAGCGCGAGAGACCTGACTTAATATATCACAATTATTGAAAACAAATGGCATGTTTACATATTCTGAAAGAGATAGCTTCAGCCATATTTGGAAAAAAGTTTGTGGTTAAGATTCGTTAATTTTTATCAGTTTTGTACGCCTTAGAATATGGTGGCAAATAAAGTGCATTATAGGCATTTAATACTTTCTTTTCCCGAAAGGGCAAAAATGCCACACAAGCAGCAAATAAGAAATGCGCTGTTTATGGCGAGGATGCTGGGTGAAGGATTTAAAAATTTTGACTCTTTGGTTGAGATCAAAATCCATTTTCAAATTTTTTGCAGAGAAATCTGAGAGGCTCTGGAGAACGGAATTCTCAAGCTACACGAAAGATGGAGAAAGGTAGTACAGCAGAATGGTACCTATGTAATTTAATAAATTTGTATCAATATTTAAATGAACTGCTTTCTAATTGTTCTAAAATATCGCCACGAACTTTCCTGACAACCTAATACATTACCATTCCAACTTTTCACCTATATGAACTTATTCTTGTATTTCTTAGAGACGATAAGATGAGAAATATGCCATAACTAAACTTTAATAATTATATAATACAAACTTATCTCTTTAATAAAGAACTAATCTAAAGGAGAAATTCAATTTGTTGACTTAATTTTTAAAATTATTCTTTCTTTGTCAATGACTATTTCTTATCTTTGTAACTAATACAATGCTCTAATTTCTTTTTATTTAAAATGCATCAGAAGTTATTTGATATGTCTTTATTTAATTAAGTATTGCTTATGTTAGAACAAATAATTTAGCACCATATGTATACATCATTTTATTCACCAATAATTAGCTAAATTAGGGTTCAGCTTTTCATTGCCACTCTCAAAATTAATTTAAAGAATTTATATAGCTATATTATTGATGATGAACTTATACTGCGAGATGTTTTTAGTAGGATTTCACGTGGCTTTTATGTAGTCAAAACCAAGCAGATACTACGTCACTTCAAGTGTCATATCAGTGTTACTACATCATTTCGATCGGTTGCTTTATCGAGAAACTTATTGTAATTATCGCAGAACCTAGGACACTATGTTCTAGAGTATCTTGAACACTTCTTTATTTAAAATCTCTTACATTTACGTACTACAAATCTACAAACACTCTCGATTCGTATTGCTTGTTCACTGACTAGGGTTTTCAGCTTTGTCTTAATAAATTACTGGCAACTTCTTTTTTACAAATTAAGGTGGTTAAATTCTTATTTTATTCTTTGTAATTTTTATTAGAAACTCATTTATTCCGAAAATTAATAATTCTAAAAATTAATAAGAACTAATTAATAAATGTTTTTGCAAACGGAGATGAATTTAAAAATTTGTATTAACGACTAACAAGCAAAAACCTTACTAAAATTTTTATTTCTCTGTGAGAATAAATATATTTTTCATTTTATGAATTATATTTCCCACATATTCTTCTTAATCAATTTTGGTGAAATATTTCTAGATAAATTCATTCTATTTTTGTAATGATATTTATACTTATTACTATTTTTGTCATTTCAACCAAGGGTAAAATATTTTTCATTTATTTTAAAGAACGAATAAAGAAATTTATTTAGAAATTAAAATCAATATTTTATATGAGATAGGGAGAATACTGCCCAATCTCATTAAAAAATTCCAAATTAAAATCTCAAAGGTAAACGGAAAATTCTGATTTTACCCAAAGATCTAATCTTTTTCAAGTATGATTGAAATATTTTCATCTGATTTTATAAACTCTCAGGACACGAGCTTAGAATAAAATTATAGAAGCAAAAAAGAAGTATTTTATTTATTTCTGGTCATGTCTTATTACGGAAAATAAACATCCTTCTCCTCATGGGATAAGAATACGCCTATGATGATTTAGCTGGTAATGTATCATCATCTTTTGGGAAATGAAAACAGAAAACTAAGCAAAATTGAAAGTAGGAATAGACTTCTTGTAAACAGCGCTTACATAGATTATTATAGTTGATGAACTCAAAAATTTCTTACGTAACATATTGTTTACATACAAAGATTTATTGTTGGAATTATTGAAGGAAATATAATTGCAAGTCAGGTCAGTAATAATTTAAAAAATATTAGGATATTATAAATAATATAATTTTTCGCTATATATATATATATATATATATATATATATATATTCAACTCCGGTTCAATTTTTGTAAGATATTTTTCAAAATCTTCTCAATAGCTAAGTTTTGTAAAACATTTATCATGCTGTTCAATGGTGTAAAAATTTATTTTAAAAATATAAAATACAAAATATTTCAATAAATTTTGTAATTTATGTGTGAATTCTGGAATATTAAGAAAAAATCGTTCATAAAATTTTCAAGAATCATTCAAACAAGCTTCCTAAACGAAGGTTATTTAATGTATTATACGCAGAAACTTAAAAAGAGTTAATTTAAAAAATGTAAAACAAAAGTAATATATTATGTGGAGTACACATAGTAAGATGATACATATATTTTGAAAGCTCTGTTAAAAGATATATAGGTGATTTTCATCTGATGTCCTACTTGTTCAGTACCGTCTTTTAGTCAAGTCATATGACCTCTAAACAGAATAAGGATTGATATGTTACTTGTTTTAAAAACATGCAATCATGGAATAACGAAAACATAACATGTATAAATAAACCATGGGATGAATTAGTTGTAAATATAATTATACGTGTTAAATTAGAACTTTTTTCACTACAGATGTGGGTTATACATTATATCAAATCTATGAATACACACTAATTTTTAAAATGCATGTCGTTGGATGCATTGTAGAAATATTGGACTAGTATTCCAGTTATTTTATATGAGTATGCGATTACTACTGTAACCTCAGAAATTAGATTATATGAAATAGTTTGTAATGTCCAATAGCAGGCACATCATAAGGGTAAAGATTTTTACAATATAACTGATTATTCACTGAAGGGAAAGGTTTTTATCTTTGTAACTATTTGCCATGATATATTTAAGGCTGTAGTTCAGGTTGAAGTGAGACATATAGGATAAAGCATGTTAAAGATTATTCACTCAACTTGTTATGCTCATGAGGTCAATATAGTTTAATATTCAGAATCTCTGAATGTAACAAAAATCGCAGTAAATGTTTTTGGACCATGGAGTAGGAAAAGATACAACCATAAATATTCTCCTGTTTTGCATGCTTGCGTGAGTCTCTGTGGATGATATATATTTTTGTTGTTTGCTATAAATTGGTTACACAATACCTGGTGATTGATTGGCAAGATTTCAATTCGACTGATACTCTATTGTCCATCATTTTCATACACGCATAAAGTTAAGACATTACATTCATGCAAGTGATAATTTCGTATACAAAAGTTAAAAACAGCAGAGTTTGATCTTAAGTTAAAATGAAACTTCAGACTGCGTTAGTTGCTCGTAGATCTGTCTTGTCCTTTGACATAATACATGGATTCTTAATCAAACTTTGAAACCGATAAACAAATATACATGTATTTTAGAAAGCGTCTGGAAGAGTTTTGTAAATGCCTACATCAATAGATTAAGAATATTGATATATAAATATTATTATTTTAAAGCCCTTACCTTAATAATAATTACGTATTTATAATTTTTTGTTTCTATTAATATGTCTATTAACAAAAAATATTTTATGAAATTTACCAGCTAGAAGTAGTTAATAACATAATAGATTATGGAATATTTAAAATTTGGATAAAATATTTTTATTACCTTCTTATAAATATTTGGTTTTTTTTTATTGGAATAAAAAATTTTTATGAAGGATAGTTTGACTACAAATTTCATGCATGAAATAAATGATAAAGACCGATAGTTAATAATATAAGTAATGATTTATTAGGTCTTACCCTAACTTTAATTACGATCAGCACACAATGCACAACTAGATTTGAAATGTCTAATTTATCTATTTTTTCTTTCAAAATTAGTGAGTAAAAAATGCAGTAGTTTAGCGTAAAAATTAAAACGCGTAGATTGTCAGTCAATTTTCGCATGTTTTTTAGTAGAAAAGAAAAATAAATCACCACTAATCGGTAATTTCCTCATTTTTTTCTTAAAGTTGTGAAATTATATATTAAAAACTATTCATTTCTTTTGAGACTACTACACATGAATTTTAAAAAAATATATTTCAGAATAGCATTTTAAGGACGCTCATATTTTCTTCATATTTGTAAAATTCAAAACAGGTCAAAGCTGAATTCTTGTATGGTATGAAAATCTGTAGAAGTACAGGATAGTATGAGCAATATATACATTGTTTTTCCTTGGCATTATATTTTGTATTTGTAAAAGGCTGCTGAACAACATGAGTCCGATGTGACCGTGTACTCTCATTCATAGAAATGAAATCTGCTCCAATGGGACCTCGGAACAGACTCGCAGGATTACCTCCTGACAATAGCGTTTTCGGTTACAGAACCTATGTCAAAAACGTGGAGCTCAGTCCGCCCGTTTAGCATAATGCCTTCCCAGACGAGAACTCCAGGACCACCATAACGGTCTCTTTCCGTTATGTTACTGGGATGAAACCGTGTCCCAACCTCTCTCCAAATCAGCTGGCGTTGAGAATCACTTGTGGCACTGAAATGACTCTCATCTGTGAGGAGAACGTGACTCCATTGATCAGATATCCAGTTTTTGTGCTCTTTGCACCACTCTAAACGGTGCCGCCAATGGCGAGCTGTCAGCGGAATGGAGCGTTCTGGGCGGAGGGCGAATAGGCCACCTTTGTGACGGTGTCTGGACACATTAAACCGCAACACTTGTCACTTCGTTGCTGTACACAGTTGCTGAGCAATGGCGCTAACTGACTGGTTTAAGGTTTTTTTCGCCAGCAGGACAGCGGTCATCCACTGCAGTTGTTTTCCTGGGGTGGCCAACATTAATCTTTCAAACAACTGTACCTGTGGTTCCAAAGGCTTTTCAAGTCCGCGAAACGACACTTTTGTTGATTCCGAACTCTTCACACTAAGCCCACACTAAACGAACTTGTCACACTAAGCATTTCCTCCAGTTTTCTAATCACTCTACCACGTGTGAAGTCGTCCAAGTAATTTCTTCTAGTTATATTTTACGGACAAACTCCCTTGCACTTGAAATAAAAGTCTGTAATTGCTCCTCCGTCCTTCCTTTTATTATAGGCTTGAACTGCGCGCTCCGAGCGCACACGTTTTGCACACGCTCACGTCACCTCTGACGTTTTGCTACTGATATTTGAATATGCATTTCTATTGAATTACGTGTTCATTGCACTGATCACAAGAACTCCTTTTATGCAATTTAATGGCTATCTGCATAAAATTTACATTGTTGCTTAAGTTTTGGACTTCAGTGTAGTTGCAGATAGTGTCACTGTTGTAAACATTCTAGATATAAATTGCTGACAAAAAGGAAGATTACTGTGTCTAATAAAAGACTCAAAATCTACATTTACTATTAAAAAATTTTAATTTACTGGGCTTGCTATTATTTGAACTAATTGCTATAATATTTAAATACAATTTTCAACTATTACATACACTAAACAGAGTCAAATGTTGGAAGAATAATTTCTCCTATTAGAATGTTTGTTTTATGATTACTATCAGGGTCCATCTTAAAAATTTAAATTATGATTAAGACTGCCAACAATTTCCAAATGGGAAATTTCTTACAGAGATCATTACTCATATTTTAAACCTATAAAAAAAGAAACGTGCAGTTAATGGCTTTAAGTGTTTGTTGTAAAAAAGAATAATGAGAATCAGGAAACGCTTAAAATAGATTGCTACAAATATCTTCTGGTTATAAAGATTACCGACAATTAGCATGGAAATAAGTCTTTCAAATTTTTAAATTTTGGTAGATTTTTTTTTTTTTGTAAATTCAAAGTAAAAGCAAATAATTTTAATTATGGTTGATATTTTCTACTGATGATTTAATTATAATAAAACATATATTCCAAATGTAATTAAAATACCGTAGAAAAATACAGGGATAGTATAATAATTAAATTATATACGTAGATGCGATTGACAATGTAGCATACATTAACAGTGAGCAACCAGTGGTTTTATGAAATCTAAACAGTGATACAAATAATGATTTCTTCTTAACAACATTAATAAAAATTAGAAAAATTAAACTGAAAAGGAATTGTATATGATGTTCTTTGAATTTATAAATTTAGCTTATTGATTTGCGAGTTATTTTCCCGTGCACATTTAAGATTTTCAGCAATAGTTTATTTTAATAATTTTATTTTATATGTAAGGTAATTTTAATTTACACTTTTATTATATAAACGTGAAATTTATATTTTGAAATTATAATAATTTTGTAAAAAGTGAACATAAGATGTAATTTAAAAGTCACTTCACGATATGGCTGGAATTATATACATTTTAAAATTAACTATCAACTATATTAGCTAAATATTTTGCTTTTCTGCTATTTTACAAAGAATATATATATACTCCGCCATTTCATCTTGAATTCATAAAATAAATCGTACTTTAATGTTCATGACATTGATAGCATAACGTCATGCAATGTAATTCGCAAGAATTATGTATCGCACATTATTTCCGCGTTTACTCACAAATCATAAGAAATGGGAAAATATAAAATGAAAACTATAAGGAGAAAATTTTTAATGCCAAACCAAAAAAATTGGGCAGTACTGAAAATAAATCTTGGAAATGTTGTAAAAAATATTAAACTTATCATCGGTAAAAACAAACCCTCATTCAAAAATAAATTATAGTATTGTTTCTTTGAAGAATTTTGTGAATGCCATAAATTTGTGGAAAACGTTACGTTGAACTAATGTGGATTTTGAGCAACATTTTTACTGCTTATTTAAATAATGCTAACGTGATAAAATGAGAGAAAAGTCCCCAGGTTTTATTCATAACTTACATTTAAAATTAACTTCTAGAGATTTTCTTAAAAGCTAAACTAAAATTTATTTATATTAACAGGATAAGTTAATGTTTGGTTTTGTATTCCCTAAAGAACATTGTTTGATAAATGTAGTTATTACTTCAGAAATATTTAATGAAGTGTTTTAAGTTAATATTTTTAGAAATTTTTTATTTTCACAGGAAAAATATTTTTAAAATAAATGTTAATCGTATAATTCACTTATTATTTTTTTAAAAAAAATGCTAGAAAAAGGAAAATAATTTTGAGATAGTTTCCATTTTACATCATAGTTAAAACATATTTCACTGAAAACGTTATAATGTGTATAATTTAAAGAAATAAATGATAATATTTTCATAAGTGAAATCAAGTTTTATTTATAAGTTATTGATTAGTTTATATGTGAATGTTTTATTAACAATAATATATGTTCGATACCTGACAATGAGTAATTTACAAAGTGTATCTGTGGTACGTAAATAAATATCACTGTTTTGAATGGGAATCTCCAAACGTGCAGACATGGTATCGTAAAGATACCGTGAGACACACTTCGTAGAAACTGTTATGAACGCTGAGAAGTAAAATGATGAACGTGTTTGAAAACACAACTTGACTGTTTTGACAACACGTATAAACAAAATATCAGATGAAGGTTTTTTAAGGTATTCAAATAAGGATTGACTTTTCAAAAGAAATTTTCATAAACAGCAAGCAAAATTTACACGTGATAAGAGAGAAAATTTAAAATCTCAACTTATTCGACCGATATGCTTTCAGAGAATGCAGAAATGTAAAATTTATCGCTTGATGGTATAAAACACTGGGTTTTCACTTTTGAAAGCATGACTCAACAAATGTCGTAAACAATTTTATAGGCGTGAAAAGACAACTTCAATTAAAATAACACTAGGGATAGTAGCACATCGCAAGCTTAAAATTGACCGCTTCTTTAAAAAGGTGTTTTCTAGTCTGCCACACCTTGTAAAAATATTCAAAATAAAGATTTAATCTGGATTATTTTAAGTTTTTTTTTGCATAAATCTGTTTTAAATAAATATTTAATTCTTCAATTCCTGAATTAGATTTAATTCTTTAATTATTAATTCTAGTTTCTTTAATTTTTAATTAGATTTAAAATTTAATTTCAATAAAGAGAATTATTTAAGTTAAAATTTATGAAAATTGTTTCCATTAAGTATTTTAAAAGATCAATATGTATTTAATTTGATAATAACTAATTCGAAGTTCTTATTACAACAACCATTTATTTTATGTGTTTATTTTAATAATAAACATTTATTTTAATGAACGCTTTTCTAATTCCTTGAGTTAGAAAGTACTATACACTCAAAATGACATAGAAATAAATATGATATGAAAATGTTTACGTCAACGTGGTTAATTTGAATGCACTATTTGATGGATTTTATTTGAAATGATATGTGTATTCTCTTCTTGCCATTTATTTCTCTGCTGTCATTTAAAGTGATGTGCAAACTATCAAAGAGTAATTAATTATTTTTAACTCAATTCTCCTATTATAATTTTCTTTGCAGCAGATGGTAGAAATAATAATTATTACTTTTATATTTATCATTCTATTTAATCAAAATTTATTTTGCATTTTTTTCGCAATATTTCCAAAATTAATCTTAATCGTTTGAAAATTAAAATAAGGATAGGTTATCAAATTAAATTCATAGAAACACTAAATATATATATTTATTTTAAATCAAGCGAGATCACATTAAACTGTAAATTACAAAACATGCAAGTTCTCATTATCATGCAAGCATAAAAAGTGAATATATACATCTTCGTATGAAAGATTTAAGCTTGTTTTTTATTCTTTTGAAATATTAAAGTTTGTTATGAAAATGCATTTCCTTAATTACTTAGAATTAAAGAAATATATTTCAATTTGTGTAACATCACGGAATGTTTATTAAACTAATTTAGTTCCAGATTTTTTAAAAATATTTGCCTAAATATAAGCAACATCAAGTATTTCAAAAGAATAAAAAGTGAGAAGATTTTTTTAACTGAAAGCTGCAGGTTTTCTAGCAGAAAAAATTGAAATAATAATAATCTTGTATAATATTTTTAAATGATGTGAAAAATTGTAATGCACATAATTTTCCATATCTTGGGATTCAAAACCAAACCTGCGTTTATGAAAATAGAATATGTAAATCTTTATATCTATTGAAAAAATTTTAATAACTAAAAGAAATATTAGCAAGGCGTTTAAGATATATGAAAACTTTATTTCAGGCATTAAAAAATATCAGCAAGTCAGTTTTCACATTTAGAACTTCATTTTAAAAAACAAGTTATTAACATTAAAGTTTTTTAAATTGCATTCAGAGAGAGAATCATTACGAATAAAAATCAAAGCATTATTTTATGCTTCTTGATAAAGCTCTATTTAAAAAAATATTTTTCCAAAATAAGATCTGTGTTAATCCTTTAAGTATTATGTATAATCAAAGAGTTGATTTAATTATCATGAATGTATTTACGTCACTTAGACTTTACATATCTGAATTAAATATAATTATTAAAAATCATATTTAAGTACAAAAATATTGTGATTATAAAACTAATATAAATATTTTATACGTATAGGACAATTTTAGAAATTCTTAATGAACTAACCAAGTTATTTAAACTAGGTAAATTTTTAAAGCATGCCTTTTCATTATATTTCAGGTACAAAAGTAGTTAAAAATATATTTCAGTGATTTGACATCATTTTTTAAATTGGTACATATGTCTTAAATATTAGGATTATGTAGTTCTGATATTCATTTGTTTGGAAAATCTCAGTGAGCTACTATCAACAATTTTTAATGTGTGCCTCAATGACAATGTGTGTTTAAAATCTATAGTACGCGCGTCAAAATGAATAAACAATAAGTGCAATTCTAAGATAAAGTCGGGTTGTCTCAGAAAATAGGATTAAAATCTTGCAAAGGTAAATCACATAGTAAACATAGAACAGATTAGATACAAAATTGTAGATTGTAGAACCTTCATTTAAAATGAATTTCTATGCTCATCCTACTAACTTTAGGCTTACAGTGACATCAAATGACAGATGGAATTTCAATATCAAATAAACTATGAAAGCAATGAAAATCAGATGTAAAACGTTATATATAATTCTGTTTTTTAATAAAAAATATTTTCAACTCTTTAATATGTTTCAATTTTTAAAAAAATATTTTCAACTTACCTATTGATACTATTGATTACAATTGATTCTTATCTAATGATACAATTGATCATTGGATAATATTTAATGGTAAGATTTTTGTGTGTGATTAACACACAAAAATCTTACCATTAAATATTATTCAATGATTTATGCAGGAAAGGTATAAATTTATACATCTTTTTGATATAATATATTTTTTGATGCAGTAATTTCCATAGAAGCTACTGACAGCGATTTTATAGACAAAATCCGTATACTATGCATTGATAATTTTGTGTCATTAATTGTGATAGTTTTAGGTTCCATTTAGGTATACCTAAACCCTTTCCAAATACACATTTAAAGTAAATTTTTCTGCAAGTCAAAATGGATGATCAGTCTTCATTGATACATCTTCTTTTGGACAGAGATTGTTTTATTAAATTTCCAAGTGTGTAACCTCATTGACACAATTTTAATAATGAATGCATTTTCTCCCAGTATTCATTGAATATCAATTATTACTCTTGATTCTTTGTTGATTACTAGAAAAAAAATAATGGATATCAAATACTGTAAACAATAAGCTTATTTGAAGATGAAACATGGAAACTAAATACATATAAAAAAATAACTGACTTTGAAACTTTGCTTAACCTCAACTTGTACGAAATTTCAATGTCTAAATCATCGTTGATATAAAATTACAACAGCTATATGAATTATTTTTATTCTGTACATCACTAAGGTCTATAATATAAATTATTTTTAAAAATGCAATTATAATAATAGAAATAAAATAGTAACTTAAATAATCTCACGTAATTTTTATCTTATGGCAGGTTATGAGCCAGGATTGCATATATTTCAGAAGTTCAGTTTAAGAGTGTATTCATATTTAAATTATTTTTATTACTGGAACTATACGGCAGTCAATAAAATGCTTCGATACTTTAATTGAACGTCTATTAATTAAAATAATTTAAAAAAAATGTTCTGATACTTCATTACATCGAATCTGCCTTAACTCTTTCAGGGAAGCTTTCCCAATTTTTCAAAAAATGAAAATAAATATATAATTGCACCTAATTTGCAAGCAGAAATTTTGAAATAAACTTGAATTGAATTAAAAGTTAATTAATCACTTACGAAATACACGAAGGTAATTCTAGAAAAATGCGAAATATATCTAAATTTTTTCCAATAACCCTCATAAATTAATGTAGATAAATAATTTAAACAATAGAGGTTCGCTTAAAAACAGTATGTTATTCCTTTTAAAGCATTTATGAATTTTAATTGTTTAAAGTATTACAAGTATTGAACTTAATATTTTATGACTTTTAAACAATAAAATTTTATTGAAATATCAATTAAATTTAGGATTATGTATTTCAATTATATTCTATTTTATTATTATTTATGCACCTTAATTATCCCTCTAAAATTCATCGATTAAAATTATATTAAGGCATTTCTTCGCTAATATTTTATAATAAACCTGATATTTAACCTGAAAAAATGACTGCATATGGTTCTTTCAATAAAATCAAGAAGCACGTGTTTTAATAGAATTGAAATTTCTCACTTAGGTAATTTAACACCAATTATATGCCTATTTTACTTAATTCTATCCAAATGAATAATAAAATGGGCAAATATAAATATAAATATTGCATTCAATGTAACATTCAATAGTTCATTAATTTTTCTGATAATTTTCTCTATGTGAAACATAGATCTGCACTTTTTAATTCGACTAAATGCTTCCATTTAAAGAAAATTTCATTAATTTCCAACAATGAATCTAACATGTGTAGGAATTAATTCCTAAGTAAAAGTGCAGACTAATTATATAATTCGTTCATTCAAATGAATTTTCAAAAGAACTCCCAGAAATAGAAAATTACTCTCCGACTAGATTACGAAACTCAATTTCATCCAATATGCAAATTTATTTACAGTACCTAATGAAGTAATAAACGAAGATATGAAGCAATCAGGAAGTTTCATTAATGGATCTTTTCGACGATGAATTTATAAAAGCCTCAAAGCTAGAAGAGTATTCGATTTTGAGGACTTTGATATTCCCTCATTCTTCATCTTTAATTTATGGAATAATGATAAAGCACAAACTACGGCTTTAATCGACATTTTTGAGACCTTCGCTTAACGAAAGCCAGATGGATGGCTCGGTGTTTTAAAATAAAATGACAAAATATCTCCTAACGCCACTTCAAGCTATTCAGGAAACGGGTCAATCGATATGCCACAACTAATATTGGTTAATCGATTATTTTATGAGTGGTTAGTTCTTGCTTTATTTATCATGTAAATTTTAATTTCAGAGTCAGTGAATTTGGAGATTAATTGGTTTAGATTATCGATGGAAGCGTTGTGTTTTAATTTTTGTTTACTTAAATATGTCATTTATTTCCTTGATGTGCCTAATGACTATCATCAAATATTAAATAAAAGAGCTTCTCAAATAAAAATAAGCTATTTTTCTTAACTTAAACAAAATAAGAGCATGATTTTCTAAAAATACAATGCATCAGGAAATTAATCAATAAATAAATTAAAAACCTCAGTTTATTAACAGAAAATATTCGTAATATAGAAACATTTATAACTTTAAACAACTAATATTCTATAACTGCTTAGAAACAGGTTTACTTATAAAGAGAAGAATGTAGATTCTTTGATTAATGTTTCCAGTAATTTTTAAGAAAATAAATTAAATATTTTTTACTAATCAAAAATACTTCATTGTAAATAGCTGACTTTATTGATTTGTCATCTTTATTTTCTATATAAACAACTAACTACAAAAGATGCAAAATTTATTCGTTTGTTTTCTCATTATCATTTTGTTTGTTTAGTTTTTGTTGTTTGATTATTTTGTACAATAGTTTATGTGAACATTTTTTGTTCAAGTAAGCTCTCAGTAAAGAACAATGAAGAAAAGAAAATTTCAAGTTATTTTTGTACATTTGTTTTTATTTTGAGTAAAAAACTTAATAAAATTTTTTCTGTTTTACCTAAATATATTTTTAGAAAGTAAAACGCTTTCTAATATTTATGGTTTTAATTATATGTTTTTGGGATGTTAGATATACTTTTTTTGATTTAATTTTATTTGTTTTGCTTATTTAATATCAAAAGCATTCTCCCAATCAAATGAAATCTTTTTTAAAGCGCAGCATAGTTAATATTTTTAATATAAAATTTTATTCCTAGTTTTATGGTATTGAACTTTCAAATAATCATAGTAAAATTAAACAAGCTAAGAAAAAAAAAATGATGTATTAAATTTACATCATATATAATATTAATTATATTTGACCATTGAATATTTACTGAAATAATTTCAATTCTTAAAATTTTAAGATTTCTAATCTTTTGAATTCATAGAAATTCTATTGGCAAAATTCTGCTCCTCATTTTTAAGAAAGTTTTAGCACTTTATATAAGGACGTCTTTTTTGAATATATAACATATTAAATATTTCTTTAATCTATAAAAAGTATGTAAATATAAAAAAAAAAGAACTTATCGATAGGGAATTAGTTTTGATGAAATGAAAAAATAAAATAAAATAATAAAAAGAAAAAAGGAGATATTCAACTTGATTTTCATAGTGAAAATTATTTTAGCAAACATTATTCCAGTTGAAATATATAATACTACAACTATTTATATGAATTATTTCTGATAAAATATAAGATTCTAAATGAGTTATTTTAAGATGTGTTTTTTTTAATAAAACTATGTTGAGTTCTAAAATGTTTTTAAAGTTTTACAAATTGATGAAATTCCAAACTACATATATCAAAAGAATATTAACAGACTGTGTTACTATCATTTTGATATCATTTTGTCAGGATTCTTTCATTATGTGTAAATTATTAATGTGATTTTTTGACTTTGCTGTGATTTATTGATGGATATTACTTAAAATGAATGCAGAGCATTAGAAGTGTAACTACACTCAATATTTCCTTTGAAAAGATTTTAGAAATACACAATTACGAAAATGTGCTAGAAATTTATTTTTAAAATTACCTTCCGTCATGAACTTTTCAAAATTGAAGATAATTTCTGAAATTCATATTTGCTGATTATGTCTGTTTAATGTCCACGACTATCTATTTTAACATAAAGTAAATAATATTAAGAGAAAAAATGTACTATGAGTTAAATAATGTCTGCAATCAGCTCACAACCTCAACAAGCATATCTGTCAAATCTGTAAAATGTAATTTGGCTTTGACAAGATTTTGTATCTGGTTCCAACGGATTCGTCTGCATCAGAATCTTTTGTAAAGCATAATTCTTGAAAGTATAATAATTAGACGTTAGATGATTGGAAAACCATTGCTTGCCAAAATGAAACAATATTCCAGTTAGTGATGTCAAGGGATGAGTGTAGATGAATCTAAAAGATATCATAAGAGTCATAGCACGGATAGAATTATAGAATCAAGGTATTATACGAATGTAGATGAGTCTAAAAGTTTGGAACAAATTGCTTAAAAAGCACCGTGAATGATGATGTGATTTCCTAACACTCTGAAGTTTTAAAAATATTTTTAGAAACAAAAATTTAACTAACTTTTGAAATAATAAAAAAATGCAAAATAAAAGAATGTTCATTTTTTTCATAAAGAGGAATTTTATTCGATAAAGAAATTTAGAACAGAACAAAAGATGAAATAGTTACAGTAAAATAATTCAATTTATGAAACGTTTTCAATATTGAAATATCTATGAACATTTAGAAAAATATGTTACTCATTATTTCAAATTTCTTACAATGTTCCTGAAAATACTTTGTATACCATTAGAAATTGAAATATTTCTCATGTTTTTGTTAAGGATGTCCACGTCAGATTTAACCTTAATAAATGGAACAGAACTAAACAGATGGCATGTATTTAATCCCTTTTTGCTAGATATCGTTTATAAGAAATTTAAATTTGAAAGGGATATCAACCTTTTCTCATATTTGAGCTTTTTTGGGTAATTGGATTAGGTAAAAATGTTCAATAATTGAATCAAGAAATTTTAATTGACTTCAAAACAATGTCTGATACACTCGAAGTATGGAGATAATAATGTTTTATAAAGAAATGAGAAAGAAAATCGTAGCAATATTTGATAAAATTGCTATATTTGCTAAATCTTAGGAAACGAATTTTTTCCTTTATATTAATTTAATGATTACATTTATTACCCACAAATATTATTTTAAAAAGGTCTTATTTTGTATTCCATTTTATAAGTTTTATTTCCTTATTTATAAATAAACATTTACCCTATATTCTGACAAGGTATGGGATTAAATTTGATAGAAAAATTATTTTTGGTCTACCAGTTATTGAAAATGAATAGTCATTTTCACTGAAGATTAACCAAAATGAAACCTGTTAAAAATAAATAAACTTTTGCTAGTTTCACTTAAATCATAAAACATTACATCACATTTAATAGAGTATCACATAGTTCTAAATAAATCCTTTATAATTCATACTTTTATTAATTTTCCAAAAATAGTTCGGATCTTAACACCGCTTTTTCTTAGTCCCATGTGACATAAAACCTTTAAAAAAAATACTTTTCAAAACGCTTTCAAATCGATTCCCTATACAAACCTGATTTTAACAAAACTGGTTTATTATATGGTATCATCATGATTAATGACCTGTCAGATCAGAAAAGTTTTTTATTGCAATATTTTATAATCAGCAGAGAATTTCACACCTGGGGTGTCATTCCAAAATCGTTTTTTAAAAATCTGATTGATATTATATGAAACATGTTTCATCAACTAGAATCACTAATTTTTGACTCTTACAGCCTTACAGTTTTGCTTTTTATTTCTTAGACAGCCTGTATCTCTCAGCTTGATTTTCCAAATAAAACGGATCCAATAACATTACTTTATATTTTGGCTTGCTTCAAGGTGATAATCGATGGAAGTTTTCATTTTAATAACTTTTCAAAATTCCAACATAATTGAAATTTTTTTTCAATTTAATTTCCAATTTCTTAACATGGTCTAATAATTATACCTATGTATTACTTTGTTCTTCCTATTGATTCATTTCAGACATTGAGTTAGAGTTATTAAAATACAAATTAATAATTTTATTCTAAAATCTTTTTTTTATCATAATTAATTAAATTACGAAGTATTTTATAAATATTTGTTTAATTTTATGTCGTCTGCTACTCGTTTACAGTATTTTTATTTCCAAATTCAATTTTAAAAATTATATTTGACTAATAGAAATATCTATTAAATTTATTCGTGATTAATTAGAATGTATTAAATTAATTATTATTAGATGATGGAATTAATTTTTATTGAAAACATTTATCAATACCAATTATTTTACATTGTTTCTTGGCTATCAGAAGATTATATTATAAATTATATAATAAATTCATTTTTTGGAATTCAATTATTTAAAATGCAGTAACTCTTATACGTTACAAAGTGAAATAAGAAAAATGTCTGGTTTACTTATGCGTTACTTAAGCATCAATTTCATATTATTGAACAACAGACTGCATTTATAAATAAATTTAAAATAAAAGAATATATCATTTGTGAATGTGTGTGTGCCTTACAAAAAACACATATAACATTTTTTTAATAAATAATATATATTTTTGTGAACAGGCTTTTTATGTCTTTTTAAAATTTTTTATTTTTAATATGAAACCTTTATAAATTATACGAATCACAATATTGAAACTTCAGTGAAAGTTACGAAATGTTCTTACTTGAAAATCAAGCAAAAAGAATATGCATAAAAAATGAAATACTTACATCATGTCTACTTTAATTTATGAGAAAACCATTAACATGTAGTAAGTTGAATTTTTTTTTATTTTTTTATTTTTTTTTTATATTACCGATTCTATAATTTCTTCTTTATTTCTTTGAACTTTGATTTTTGAAATTTCTGAAAATGATTTTATTTATCACATGTTCCTGTAAAAGGATTTTTTTTTACAATTATTGTCTTAACTTCATACAAATATTCTTCTCCAACATTTCTTTCTACGTTTCATCTACTGGTGATACAAGCATTTAATGGTTTTTTTTTATTTTACATATTTTACTTAATTTTTGAAATCTAAATATTTTAATTTAAGTATATTAATATAGAATTAATAAATAGTATCAGATTTATCTTATTTTAAGTGCTTTATTTAAATTTTTCTTTTTTATTAAAACATTTCTTATTGATTATTAAAAAGATATTAAATGAAATTCCTTTTCCATAATGTCAAATGTTTCGTTATTAATAATAAATGATATATCATCAAGATTCATAAATAATTTGATAAAAAAATGATTTACAATTCTTGTTAAATCAAAACTCCAATTTTATTTGTCATATTTTTTTTGTTTATTTTAAATAAATAGTACGCTAAATAAAAGGAAAAATGCGAAGCGCAATAAGGCGATATCTAAAAATGGTAAAACCAAAGAACAAATTTTATTTCCTAACTCAATCTGCTTGGGAAAATTTCTTTTTCGACTGACAGATGTGTAATACTTTAAAATTTACGCCTCTCCAATCAATCCACTTTTTCCATCGAACGTTTCAGAGAAGAGAATTATAATCTAATAAACAATGCCTCACACAGAGAGAGAAGCATTTTAAGAGAAATGTCTGTCACAATATTTCATTTCGAAAATAATGGCTTAATGTCAGAATTAATGCGCTTTCAAAAGGAAAAGCCGGCAGAATAAATATTTTCCCTCAAGGGGTGGTCTATTAAAGGCAGAATGATCTGGGTTACCGAATGTGATGGAGAAACTCGCTTATCAAGAAGTCTATTTTCCGCACTTAATTCATTTATGCTGATTCATTTTGTTTCAAGGAATTATACGTCAAAAAATCTAATTTCAGAAATTGAAAACTTATTAAAAGTAAAATGAAGATTTCTAATATATGCAACAATCGAAATGATTTCCGATTTTTCTATTTATTTAAAATAAATTGCACATAAATGTAGTTTATAAACAATTTGTAGAATGAAAATATAAAATTGTCCATTATTGATAAATATAAATTTTAACAACCGTTCCATATTGGCTAAATTTATTTTAAAAGTAAGACTAATCTTAATAAATCACATATTTAAATTGTCAAGTTAATATACATTCCTTTTAAGATAATTTTCTTTTATAATACAAAGAAACTATTTCTTTATAGAAATTTTTTCCAAATACCATGTATAATGAGAGTTTTTAAGAAAAGATTTAAGATAATTAAAGCAAAAATATCTCACTTTAGAGTATTAACTAAAATTTTATGTATTCTTGGTAAGAGAAATAATCGAACCACTTTTTGATAAACATGCTCAAGATTTAGTCTGCCAAAACTTAAAAAATTTGTGTCATTATGTTTAACAACATATTATATCACCCACTGAAAATTTAATTTTAATAAGGCAAATTAGTTTTACATTCTATTTTATGAAAACAATATTATACCCTATAATACTTTATTTTTTATAAAAAGTACTCTATTTATATATGTAATCAAATTTATATTAAATAATCGTACAAGAAAGATTTATTTAATGTGATATTTTAAACAATGTTTTTTAAGAGCTAAATAATAATGGGAAATAATTATGTTTGTAAAAAAACACGCCATCTTTAATTATACTATTAAGCAAAATTTAACATGTATTCATATTATGATTTCTAAATTGTAATTTTTAAAAATATAAATCTATTTTTAAATTTTCTGGCTATACAGATGTAACAAGAATATTTTCTTTTCAGTACATCACAAAGTATTTCCTTTGAAGAAGTTCCTTTGTGCGAAATTTGAGATTGAAGTCTTTTTAAAGACTTTTATTATATTTGATCCAGAATAGTATTTTATCAAGTGAATAAAATTCTCTTGAGATTAACATGAGATTTAAGACATCATATATGTAAATAAATGGCAATTTTTTTATAGTTTGTATAAACGAAGTCATACATTATTCTATTGTCTTTATTTTTGAAGAAGTATTTATATATTAGAATTAGAGAATAAAATAAGATGTAATAAAATTTTAATCCATTGTATTCGGCAGTTATTAAATATATATAGATTTTGTAAATTTTAATGTACTCAAATTCAAGCATTGATCAAAAATAATTCATTGTGATCAAATATCAACAGTTTATAAATATAACCTTATTGGTGTGTGGTTTTAAAATATAGAAAATTTATATAAAATAAGTAATTTTAAATGATTAATTGTTGTTGTCGTGGGCCAACCAGGCTGGCAATATGGGGTGCGCTGTTTCACTTTTCCAACTGAACCATATTTGGTGTGGAGTCCGATTTCCTCAGTACACACATGCCATTGGTACCCATTTATAGGATAGGCAACCATTCACACACATACAAAGAAAGGACAAAGACAAGAAAGAGAGAAAGTACATCCATGCCCGAGCCAGGAATCGAACCCAGGTCCCACCCATCTATAGTGAGGTACGCTAACCACTAGACAGGTTGGGCGCTATGTGATTAATTGATAATTGCTATGAATATATATCTTTCTTAGCTTATTAACATATATATCATTTAATAGGATTTAAAAAAATTATGTATTTTTAAACCAAATAATTTTTAATATATGTTTTTAAGACAACTTTGATTCTGAGATTACTAGAACTCTTTTAAATAGTTTTATTTACAATACTTTCATATATACAATACTTTCAAGAAACTCACTACTGAAATTTTAAGTTGGTATATGAAGTGATATTTTTTTATCTTAATATATTTAAAACAATTTAAGGAGGAAAAACCGTTTGTCAAAATAAATATGTCAAAAAAATATAATTTGTTTAATGTGAAAGTTTTAAACTCATGATTTTTAAGCACCTAATGATTTTTAAATACTTCTGATTAAGTTAAATAAGCTAAAAATAGCTCCATTTTTTTGAAGAGACAAATGGCGAAAAATAAACTAAATATTTTGAAAATTATTAAAACCACAAAAAATACGTAACTTAAACATGAATAGATATAAATATAAAATCTTTTTTAGGAATGTGTTTAGCTTAAGTTTTTATTTTTCAAAATTTAGCTTCATAATTATTTTACTTTCTTATTTATACACTTTTAAATCAATCAAAATTATATAATGTAAAATCAGAATTTAATAAAATATATTTTCGCCTACTTAAGGATTAATAGAATATTTTCATTCAAAAATTAGTTTCAATATTTAAATAATATTAAGCAAATGCATAAACTTTATATAAACTGCTACAAAATATGTTGCAACATAATATTACTTTGCACTAAATGAAATTACGAATGTTTAAATTTTTAAAATACAAAACATTTGTCTTAAGACTTATTTAAAAAAATTCTATCATATTCTTAAAATTTCTTTCCAAACAAATATTTGGAAATAATATTTATTAATGTTTTTTCATTTATCTTTGATACAAATATAATTTTTCAAGAAATCCTAAAACGACAAACAGTGTGAAAGAGCAATTCGTAATTCCAGTTTATCTATCGATAAGAAAGAAGTATTCTGTCCAAACACTTTTGATAGTGTCAACATAGCATGTGTCTGTTAACAACAGCACGAATGCACTGTCAGTTGACAAAGATAACAGCGATGAAATTCGAGGAAAGATAAGTGCTCGGATTTTTTTCCCGATGGGAAAATGGAAAGGGATTTTAAACGAGTCATTCTCCCTAGTAAGGGGAAAAGCAATGCTTAAAGTATGCCACTGATATGGAGCAAGACATATCGGAGTCATGTCTTTCTACAGGACCATCTGTAACTTTCACCACTGACAGATGCTATCCGCTTCGTCTCTGTCATAACAGAAATAAATCTTTTACTTATATTTATAATGAAGCTAAAAAAGTATTGAAAGCTAATAGTTTTGAGAGATATGGATTTTGGGAAATTTAATTTATAGTAAATATATTTTTTATTTTAACTTATTTAATGATTTATCAAAGTTGTAAACATATTTTTAATGATTAGTTGAACCATGTGATGTGATACCATATCAGAAAATTAATGTAACCTTTCAAATATATGAAGTTAAAGGTAATAATCTGAAATTTCTACTTTCACAAATGTTCTTCAAATTATATAATATTGTTATTATTCCCATACATAAAGAAGCATAGCATTATTATTTTATTGCTTGCTCAGATAATCAAATAATCTGCACAAATATTAATAATAACAAAACTTTTTAAATATTTTTATATTAATAATTAAATTATTTAAAATTATTAACCATGCCATATCCAAGGATTCATGAGAACTAGACACTGGAAGCTTTGCTTTAGGCTGGCCACCAAGCAGGTATATAGGCTTCACATTCTAGAGTTCTCGGTTAAGAAAACAGGTGTAGGCACTGAAGGCCTTAAACCTCTAATGGGCTGCTGTGTCACATTTTTTTAAAGTTTAGTTTAGGTATAATGATTATTTCTAAATGTATCGAAAAATGGCTTAAAATACTTACAAACTCAATATATAGATCATTTTAATATCTATCTTGCCAGTATCTAAATTATTAAATATTAGATTTTAATCATAAAAAGCAGTCATTTTTAAATTTATTAATATTTAAATATCTTAATTACGAAGAAATGTTAGTTTTTTTTATTATGTAAGATTCACAACATCAGGGGAAAAATTGCATTCATTAGTGCTTAATGAAAAATAAATTGCTCATTTTTCATTTAAAACATTTTCAGTTTCTAACTTCATTAATATTGAGTGAACAATATTTAATTTTCAAGCCTTTTAAAATTCTTATTAAAGTTTTTATATACCTTTGGAAATAATAATTGTTCTAAGATAAAATTCTTGAATCACGATTGTATCTTTTATTGTAAACAAAATTATTGAAAGGAATTTCCAATCCGATACAGACTGAAAATTCGTGATGCAGATAGCAATTTTCTTATTTTTCATCGTGTGTTTCTCAAACTCTCCATTGTCTATTTTTCCAACAGGCCACCCAAATTTACCATTTATAATAATTTAACCGCGCATTCACACTTACTTCTTTATCAAATAATTACAGCACTTTAAAATAAAAAGTAATCAACAGAAAACGAAATTGTTAAAAATGGTATTAAAATAGATGTAGAAAACACAATTGGAAAAGGTAAAACACAATGGAAATGAAAAAACCGTGACGCTAAACTTATTTATTTTGAAACACTCTTTCTTTGTCTGTTCTATTTTAATATGTATCTAAATGGAACAGAGTAAGAATATAATAATTTCGCAAGAGTTTTATTTTGAAAGCATTTTATAGCCGAATGTCATTCACAAAAATTTTTTGACCAAATGAAATTTACATATTTCAATGGGCGATAAAATTCTAGCAATATGTGATTTCCTTATACAAAAATCTCATTAGTAAAATTTTTAAGTTCAATAATGGAACTAAAGGCAGTTTTTACCGACGTCGTACAAATTGTTCTTTCGAGTTTATTTCCTTGGGACTAGATTTCATAATAAGCAATTTATTTCTTACAATTAGTTAAAGGCTCAAGACTTTGATTCTTATTTTTTTTCAATGAGAATTTTATTCCAATTTGATTTTTAATGACAATTTGATTTCAATTGATTTTTTCAATGATAAATGATTCTTAATTTTTTCAATTTAATGTTTTCACAATGAGATCAAATTTTAAAAAAAAATTATTATTTGTATTAGTATCTAACGTTTAATTGATTAACAATATAAAAAAACGTTAGATAGTTATTAAAATTTAAAAATCTCAAGCAAAATGTCAACTCATATTGTTGTAATCTTAAACTATTGCTATTTTTCAGTGAATTAAATTGTTCAAATTAATTACTGTTCTGCTTATAGATGTGTTAAATAATTGCAATATAAATTAATTACAATGAAATGACTGCCTATTTTATTAAGTTAACTATTTAATGCAAGGAAAATCAAATAGATTTAAACAGAAAATGTTTGTTAAAATATAGATTTAAGAAAAATATTATTAAAAAAATTTTTCTTATTTTAAAATTACTAAATTACTTAACTATTTGGTTCAGTAAAAATGCAAGATTTAACACAACTCCCATTTGAGCTAATTTTTTGGGCTATCAAATATTCACTCTATAAATTATCTTTTCTTTTAAATTTAAATATTAGATTCATTTACCCAGGAAATTCTTAATTGAAAGAAATAGAGCAAAGAAATTCCAATAATATGGTGCTTTACTTATTATTGAACAATAATAATAAACACAATTATGTAATTCGTGCCATAAAGATGATGAATTATTATCAGTTTTTTACAATTGTCAACAGTTTTTTGGAAGTATATTGCTATTAACAGTGAATTATTACTTTTTTTGAAAAGAACAGTTGAGCTAATACTTTCTGTTTCTTAAAAAGTATTATAAAGGTCCCATTTTAAAAATAGTTTAGTTATGAACAATCTAACTTAAGTTTGCAACATTAAATTCAGTTTCAAATATATGTAAACATAGAATCAGTTCATTTTGGTTTTGGGAGTGGAATTCATGCTTCTTTAAAAAATTTTGTGCCAAGAGCATGTACATCTAAATTATAGTTTTCAGGTCGAAATAAAAAAATCCATCATTTGAATGGTCATCAAATTATACACCTTCGTGAAATCTAACATTCGTCCCTTTAATATTGAAAACATTATTTAAATTTAAATGAAAGAAAAATGACTTCACCATTAAATTGTTTTGAACTGTCTTACTTCGTGTTCGGATTGTTGCAAGTTTTTGAATATAGTCCACAGATTAATGGATTTCAATGTAATATTAACAAATTAAGATATTATAGAAAAGAAAATGTTTATCATTTAAAATTTTAAAAAATACCTAAAAATACATGCATCTGCATTCAATTTCTGATATTGGTTTTTAGAACTCGTATATCATGATATTTTATTATATTTATTCATAAAAGAAGAAGTCTACTAGTAGATATTTCTTTTTTAAAAATTAATTTTTTTTGGGAAAATCATTAAACATGATGCCAATTAAATTAACTGTATCAAACTGTTAGAAGTTTCTGTGTTATTTCTCTTTAAACAGTATTTAATTGGTTGCAAGTTGCAAGAAAAAATTGAAAAGATAAACCAATACAAGAGAAAAAGTTGATTTTGCTCCTACTGAAACTCCTAATCAATGAAAAAAATATGCTTTGAAGCAGTCAAATAATTTTTAACTTCAAAACATGAATTATTGTGATCCTATAAAAATCAATTACTAAAGATAAATTAAATCAGATTTTCAAACTAAAATGTTTCTACTCAAAAAAAATTAATGCTTTTTATTTCAAATGTTTCAAAAAACCCCGAAATTGTATCCATGCATGATTTCATTCGCTCAGTAAATTCAATTTTAACATAAGTCGGGAAGCGAAAATTAATGTTTTCAGGTAATATTTAGTGACACATAAATTATAT
>JAPDSC010050177.1:324310-347268 GCA_026290005.1 Latrodectus geometricus | reverse complement strand
TATATATATATATATATATATATATATATATATATATATATATTTATCAAAATTAACATTAATAAAATATGATATGCATTATTTTAAAAATATATAGAAAGCAAAATAAATGTGCTGAAGGAAAATGTTGATGTGTTTGTTCTGTTTCGCTTAGCAACTAATAAAATAAATTTTTAGGGCGAAACGTTAACTCAGCAGCTTCTATCTCTTTAATGTAACGAATCAAAAAGTCTGTATGACAGTGATTTAATTATTCTGCGAAAATTCCATCGGTTTGTGGAGGAAAAGAAGATTTATTTCGTTAGATAGAGTGGCAGCACTTTGCTCCTTCATCAAAATTAACGCACACGTGACGTCATCCCTTTCTATTTGCTCCGCTCTTCCCGTCCCTCTCTCTTCTTCATGGTTTGTCACATCTTCATCCTCTGGCTCCTTCGACATCCCCATTTTCATCTTGATCTTCCTCATCACTTGTCTTCTTTTATCCCCCACGCAGAAGGTGCTGTCATCTGGCGACAAAGGGATGAGGCCTCCGACGGTTTTCATTCATTGTCTTCCGTGGCACAGAATGAAGTCTATATCGACTTGGCTATCTATAGGGGATGAGTGTTATCGGGGAATAAAGAGTAAATGCCAGATGGGGGAGTGTGCAGAGATAGGACCCAGTGACTTGTTTTTAATCAGAGCTTTTCCGTATCATCCCTTGTGTTTCTTACCCCACCGAATTTCTACCGATTTTGACAGAATTTGATTGGTTTATCTGTTTTCCCTTTAAGAAAAAATGATATACCAAATATAATTCTGAAAGGAGGTTATTCCTCTCCTTATTATACTCATTAGGATATAAAAAATGATGGAACTTTCATTGTTTGGAAACAAATTAAGTGCCAAAATTGCTCAAATATTCTTGTGTTCCCAAAGATCTCAAATTCTTAAATACACTATTTCAGCTTAACATGTACAAAAAATTTTACATACTGTATCTAAAGATTAACAAATTCGGGTCTTAAAATAAAATTATTTAAAAGTTAAAAAAATTTTGAATCATTTGAAAAAAAATTTTCTTAAATTTTATATGTATAAATATAGTTCAGATTTTCATCCATTTGGAAATTATCATGATAAAAATATCTGCATTTTTTTCTATCTGTAACTGTCAAAATAATTAGGACTATTAAAATTTTTTATGAAAATTGCCACCAATAAATGTATAAATGTAATAAGCTAAATATTTCCGTATTAAATTTCAGGATGTACTAGCACTAGAAAGCAACACATATGAAACACAATATAAATAATTCACATTTTTAAATTTTAGATAGTTCTTAAATTAAAAAGATTGGACGATAAGTATGTTCTGATGATCTATTGCTTATTGCAATTTATATGGTCTGTTTTTCTAAAGCACTTTTGCTCAATTTATGTGTTTTCTGTCGATCAATACATTGGTGAATATGTATTTAAATGAGATAATAACGCCTTTTTTGCAGATAATTAATGTTTGCTTGCCAAAGGTACAATAATCATATTTTTTCATTCAAGTTCACCATTTTAAAAGAAATGAACTATAAATTAATATGGATGGGCTTATAGAATTCAGTGTCTTAACTGTAAAAATAAACTAGTATTCTATATTTCGATACAAGAAATCTCATTTTCTCCTTCAATCTTAATTTTCTTAATTAATTTCTTAATTAGAAATCTTAATTTTTTTCTTCAAGTGTTTTCATTTTGTTGTATATGATTATGAGAGAAGTCATTATTTTACTCCATGTAAGGATAAAATAAGAGTAACATAACAAATCACAATGAGTGCTGTTAAAATCCTCCTTTAAATTATTTCGAGAATTTTTGTTCTAAATGTTTCTAACATAATGAAAAATTTATAATTTTCTTATTCAAGCCAAAACCAAACTGTAATTTTTAATATTGCAAATAAAATATACAATTTTGGCCATTTTTTGGAAAATACAAATTAGGAAAATCATTTGACGCAAATATAGTTTATACTATAAAATATCATAATTAATATGTTTCTCACTTATTTTATAATATATGATAATATAATCAAAGATTATAAAAATTAAGCAAAAGTTATTTTACCTAAATCATATTTTTTTTAAAGAAACCATATTTAAATTACATTTGAAATAATAGATTCTTCTTCAGTTTTGTGTTAGAAAATTAAGAAAAATGTGAAAATTTATTCAATATGTCATTTGTCTCATTATACTGGTGTGCAAAACTTAAGCAACAGGTGGTTTTTCTGCCATAACTCAGCGAGAAATCATCTGAGGAACATGAAATTCAGAAATGAGACACATCATTTTGTTCTTAAAGGATGACAAAGCATAGTGCCACAAAAATGAATACAATGCATACAGAATGGAATCAAACACAAATAGGCTATATTGAACTCACAGTATCCCTGCGCAAGATAATATGTCCAAGAGGAACAAAGAAAGGCTTATCCCAAACTAAGGAACATGGGGCATATCTCCCATGTTCCTTAGTATAGAATATGCCCTCCCCTTACTGCAATGGTTGCTTCACACCATCTCCCCATACTCAGCACCAGATTGTCCAGCAGTTCTTGCAGTAAAAATCAGCATCTGTTTCAGTTGCTGCGTGTTCCCTGGTTAATGCAATCGTGCCATAAGGCATCTCCCCAAATCAAACTGGTGGAAAGAGCACTAAAACTGGACACCTGATCAATGGAGTAATGTTTTCTTCATAGATGAGAGTCATTTCAGTGCCACAAACGATTCTCAATGCCAATTAATTTTGGAGAGAGGTTGGGATACGGTTTCATCCCAGTAACGTAATGAAAAATGACAGTTATGGTTGTCCTGGAGTTCTCGTCTGGGAAGGTATTATGCTGAACGGGAAGACTGAGCTCCACGTTTTCGACAGAGGTTCTGTAACGGGAAATCGCTATTGTCAGGAGATATTCCTTCCCCATGTGCATATGTTCCGAGGTGCCATTGGAGCAGATTTTATTTTTATGGATGACAATGCACGGCCATATCGGACTCATGCTGTTCAGCAGCTACTGGAAAATGAAATCATCACTTGAATGGATTGGAAAGCGTATTTCCCTGATTTAAATCCCATAGAACATGTGTGGGATCATTTGGGGAGATGCATTGCGGCACGATTGCATAACCCGGGGAACAAGCAGCAACTGAAATAGATGCTGATTGAGGAATGGGCACCCTTACCGCAAGAACTGCTGGACAGTCTGGTGGTGAGTATGGGGAGATGGTGCGAAGCAACCATTGCAATAAGGGGAGGGCAAATCCCATACTAAGGAATATCTGTTTATTATTGTTCCTCTTGGGCAGATGATCTCGTGCAGGAATACTGTGAGTTCAATGTAGCCTATTTTTGTTTGATTCCATACTGTATGCATTGTATTCCTTTTTTCTTCAACTATGCTTTTGTCATCCCTTAAGTACAAAATAATGTGTCTCATGTCTGAATTTCATGTCTCTCAGATGATTTCTCGCGGAGTTATGGCAGAAGAACCACCTGTTGCTTAAACTTTGCACACCAGTGTATGCTAATACTCATTATACATATAAATCCTTATTAATGTATTAGTTTGGGGAAAAAGTAATCCATTATTTTTTCGGTAGACGTCTATAGTGATCGGTATCTCGTAAGGTATCTATCAAACAATTTTATATTTATGCTCGTTGGAAAGGTGACATTTGACACTAAATATTCTAGTACGGTTTTTTGTTTGATTAATTCAGTTACGAGTACAAGGTTTTAAAAATGGAAGACAGCAAACTGAAAATTCGATACATTTTCGTTTTTCTTTTGTAATGGTGAAAAAGCTAGCCAGGTGGCTTAAATTGTGAAAGGTGTTTATCGTCCTATATAAGACTGTTACAAACAGTTACTACAATATTTGTTTCGTCGATTCCGTTCGGATATTTTTGATGGTAGAAATGCACTTCGCATGGATACGGCATCTTCGAAAATGTCTATAAAATATCAAAAATGATCGAAGTTGACCGCATGTCAGCAGTCGTACTGTCAAGAGCTAAAAATCTATAAGTGAAAACTGTTTTAAGCCTTTTTACAAATTGAATCCAAAAGAAATTACATAAACTTCACATAAAAATAATCGATTTCTTTTTCCCCAACCTAATATAATAATTTCTATCAATGTTCCGTTATAACAAAATTTTTTTCCTGTTGTCAAAATAATGATTTGTTCAGTTTTAACTAGAGAGTCCAGTCTTGGGTGCAAAAAACTGCCTTTCATATTGTATAGCTATCACCAATTTTCAACATTTTACAACTTTTGCTCGTTTTATAAAATGGCATGATCTCGTGTAAGGAAATATTTTCCAAGTCTTTTAGAGTCAAAATGATGTCAATTTGTTCTACTAAGACTCTGCAGTCTATTGCTAAGTATTAAAATCACTTACTTCAGTTCTTGCTCCAATAGTACATTCATGCAAATTTCAAAGCTGTTGACTGATATGTCTATCTTACGTTACATATTGATTGTTATTAGACTTTATTTATTTTATTAGCTAACGCTATATCTACTCTGCAGCAAATAAGTCGGTTGTCTCGATTGATAAATGGAATTGAATATGAGAATTTTAAGATGTAATGGCTCAATTTGCGTATATATTGGGCAATGTTATCAAGGAATTTTGAATTCAGTAGCAATTTTTGATATGCATTCAGCTACAAATACCACTCTACTTTTAAAGTTATTAATTTAACTGTACAATCATAATCATATCAGAAACTGTTGTCATAAATCATATTATTGCATATCAAAGTGATATTTTATATTAATCCCTTAAATATCTCAGTAATTATATCAACCATTTTGAGGTTTGCATATTTCCATTCCATGACTTGCTATACTCTCTTATAATAACTGAAACAAAAATTAACCCTTCTTTGCATAGTGGTTGAAATTTCAATCATAACCTATAATGCTTAAAAATTATATAAAAGAACAAGTTCACTTTAAGTTGATCGTGTTTGGATACCTTTTTAATGTCCATTGCATAAAAAGAAACATAGCTGTCAAAAATAAACAAGTGTCATTATCAGTAAAACGAGCTTAAAGTTGTCTTATTCCGCTGTTTGTTGTAGTTGCAATAAACGTATGATTTCGTTTATAATTTTGTTTTATTATATTAGAGTTTCTATTGATAAAAAATTGAAAATGAGTGGAAGAAAGGTTTGTAACACGTGTTTCTGTTATTTTCCTCTTTTACTTCTATTTAGTACTAAGCTAATGATCTAACTTTGGATGATGATGAAAATTTTTAGCATATTGTTTTTTGCTAAATTTATACTATAAATATATACTAAGATTTTTTTAACCATTTTTCCTTTAATTTTGAACATGAATTATATCAACTTCATTTATTTCACCAATAAAGAAAAAATCATGCAAAGAAGGGTTAAACATGTAATTTTTGTGTACATATATATAATATAGCAGTATTATGAATACAATTATTATAATACCTCGGGTATTGATCCCAATAACAATATTAAATGGAGTTATGTTAGTACCATTATTACACAGCAATTCCCCTAATTGTAATCTCCAGTTTCATGAATACACATAAATTTATTTCCTTCCTATTTTTTTATCAGTAATCAGATTAGTCAATATAAGCTTACATCTCATAGACATTTTTTATGGGTTGTAACCCAGCCATCTCGTCCATCCATCCAAAGCTCATCCTTTTCTTGCACCCGGAGGCGACTTCGGGGCGCTATTTTCTTACACTACTGAAATCCAATGAGATATTTTACCTTAGACAAATCCACTTTCTGGCAGGAAGTGGGATGATATATCAGCGTCTCAGATAACTTCGAAAGCAAACTCCAAGTCAGGGGATATTGCAGGCATGGACGACACTTAGAGGAAACCTGAAACGCTTTGTCGGCGCAAAAATCAATACAGTTTATCGAGATTTGTTTGTTATGCTGTCATTTGTAGGTCGTTTGGTGGTTAGAGGCTAGCTGAGTAACTTGTGAATATGGGAGTCCTTGAACAGAGGGTTTATAAAGCAAAATTTAAAGGAATTTTTTTACTTCACTGAATCTGGTAAATTCTTTTTCTTAAGGATTCTCAAAAGAAGGAATGGATATAAAAATAGGCTTGTGTCTACTATAAGACTGGATATAGGTATAGGTGTTAGAATGTAGCTGCAGACATTTCTGTGTAGAATAGACGATTATAAATAATATTTTAAACGTAATAATTTGTGAATTTTTTTTTTCCATTTAATGTTAATTATAAGTATCATTCAGGTATTTTCATTTTTGATTTTAGAATATAAAAGTAAATAATTTTAGTGTAAGTTTTCGATAGAAACTAATAGGAATATAACTTGTAATTTGATGAATATTTATTTCATAAAATAAAGTAAACTATTACAGTATGCATTTAGGCAATGTTGTTTTGGAAATTAATAAACTGTTCAATAAACGTCCATGTGTGTGTGTATTTCTAACACATAGATTTCCTTATTTCTACAGATGTAGTTACATTTAACTTAAAAATACTATAAACAAAATATTATCAATAAAAATGTGCGTAAAAATGTAATTACATTGCTATTTTGATGTTAAAATCAAATATTTCTAATATGTTTAGTCATATTAAGAGTTAAACTATATTTAAATTTTGATTGACTTAAATTTGAATCCATTGAGGCAAAAATCTATCGATGTATTAAGTAATGTATACTAGGTTATTATCACAATAACCTATTTCCAAACATCAGCATATCCTGAAAACTAAAATTATTAATAAAAGATACAAAGTAAAAGTGTAAGTGTGAAATAGATATTTTACATAATAAAGCATGCATTCAATAAATTTATTTTACATTAAAGAAATAAAATGTTGTTACTTGAAAAAAATTGAGTAATCTATTTGAAACATTCCTGGTCGATCCCACAT
The DNA here is from genome assembly GCA_026290005.1 of Latrodectus geometricus. Lineage (NCBI taxonomy): Eukaryota > Metazoa > Arthropoda > Arachnida > Araneae > Theridiidae > Latrodectus > Latrodectus geometricus. Next base: position 340,307 of record JAPDSC010050177.1, on the reverse strand, counting down.
GGGAAACAAAATATATTTTTATTTTCCTGAGAATTGTAAGCAAATGTTTACTACATTTATGTCATTATCTTGAAATGACGAATCTATAATCTGTCTATATTTCAAAATAAATGGCTTCTTGTAACTCTGATGCACGTGACACTTAAGCTTTCTACAATATGTTTATATCTAATTCTTTCATACTTTAATGAATATTGTAATTAATGAAAATATTAGTGACATATTAAAAATAATTTAATATTAATTAATTGATGATTTTTTCTTTTCTTTGCATATAAGTAAAATATTTTAAGTTGATATGTAGAACTGCTTAAATTATTTTTATCCACTTATACTGACATTAATTTAAAATAAAATGTGTACTAAGTAAATGTAATAGGAGATTTCTATTGAAAGGTAATACTCTACTCATGTCCCTTAAGATGTTCAATTATCAGTTTTTATTGCCAAGCCAATATTTTGATTTTAAATTTACAATACTACTTACATATTTAAAACTGCGTATTTGAATAATAAAATCTTACCCAATCTCTGTGCAATCTGAAATTCAACAATTTCCATTATAATTTGATTAAATTTCTGTTTTTTAGATTTAAATTTCAATAGGCATTTTAAGACAATATTTCATAAAAGAATTTCTGTATATTTGATTCTCCAGAATCAACTAAATTCTTTAATTCATTATTATGAAACTGAAAAAGAGAAAAAGAACTTAAGCAACAAACAAAAAATAGAAAGTAACTTTTTAAATTCAAAATGAGGCTTAGCCTACAGATTAAATGTCACTGAAATATATGGCAAATGACTTTAAGGCCTAGTATAATAAATTGTTTTTATTTTTTATTTCCACGAGATATTCTACTCTAGTAGCTCACTACGATTGTTTTGTAATTTATGAAGATACTAAAATTAACATAACGCAGTTTCTTTTCTTTAATGGCGGTCTCAAGATTTTTCTATGCCATAATAAGTTTCCAATTACACATGCACGGTAATGTTATTCTATGTACGCCAGAAGATTTCTTCTTCGAAATTGGATACAATAGAAAAGTTTGGATAGTTGTGTAAATACAAAGTAGATATATGAATGTAAGTATTTATTGTTAGTACCTACACATTACAGTGATAAAATAAAGAAACTATGGTTACATTACTTATTTGCCTTTTTTTTAATTGAAAACAGTGCTTTCTTTAGTTAAACAAAATTTGCTTGTACTAATTATTCCCACTGATTCAAATAGTCACGATATTAGAAAATATGACTCTTACTAATACAACAAAATGTAAAATAAACCAATAGTTAAAGGAAAAGTTAATTTTCCACATTAAAATATTTGTAAAAGTAATTCGAAAATCGTCATTTTAGTTATTATATCTTATAATAATTTTTCTTTTGAGTTCAAACTATGTGCTTTTCATTAATTTATATTATGTAAATAAATAAACTCTCAGCAACTTCCTGATATTATGGGAAGTAAATTTGTACTTTTATTTTGCTAAGTGATACGATTTTAAGTTATAAATTATCATTGTAATCAGCTTAAAACGGAAACTTATTAAACAAACCGCTAAAATTTCGTACAAATATTTTCTAAACGGCTTCTTTAATATTTCTCCGCAGCTGTTGTACGCTTTACGAAGTTATTTTTATTTATTAATCATTAAACTTGATGACCTTGACATCATATATCTGTATAAGCTATTTTACTTATAGTGTTTTTTATACTTATAGATATTTTCTTTATAACGAAATGAATGAAATCCATATTAGTAAAATCAAATCGAAAGTACAAAGCTGTCTATAAAATATTTTGTAACAACGAAATTATACTTTAGATTATAACTTAGACTTTGCAAATAAAAGAAGATAAATAAAATATATATCTAAATCTTGTGCATTTAGAATATCTCGTAAAACATTTTCCAGATAATTGACATTTCCTCTACTTTCGCTCCTAAGCATTTTCGCACCATTTGAAGAGTTTGCTTCTACTATTTCGCGAAATTTGTAAAATTATTGGTTAAATTAATTCAGTTTTTGAGAAAAATGCTGATTTTTTTAGATATAAAGAAGGAAAGGAATTAGGCAGTAATCCATTCCATTTAATCAGGGAGCTATTAAAATTGTGTCAGTAATTAAAATTATTTTAACACGTGATTTCTTGAAAAACTTGCATATGAGACTTACTTTGTCTAAATATTTAAGAGTGAGATTTAGATCCATCCATTAAAGCCAATAATATTTCCTTATCAATTAAAACAACGATCATCTACACATTATGATTTTACCATGCTTGTATGTAATCTTCGAAAATATTTGTTATACTTGCATATTTCTCCTTATGAAGAACATTCAACGCAAGTTTTGAAGCAAAAAAATTTTTTTAGTATCATTTTATCTTCCATAGCCTTTATTTCACTTATTAGTCATCCTTTCTGACTAAGAAGATAAATGATTATAAGGAATCACTAATATTTAAAATCACATATAATTCCACTGCCTAGAAAGTTGTTTTCCTTACATGACTTCCTATTAGTTTTCTCTTCTTAGCATTAATCAAAAGCTTAAATAAAGCTTCAATAATTAATCAAACTTCCAATGAATATGGTAATTTTCTTATTATATCTGTTGTTAGGTGTAAGCAATGAAACATTTTCTAAGACTCCCGTAACTCTTAAATAAATCATCATCAACAAATATTTTTTCAAAGAAGATAATTTTGCCCCTACATTTTAAAGCTGCTTTATAATAAATCCCTTTTGTTTCCATGTATATCTCAAAAATAAATATTATTTTACATTATATCAATGAGCTTGATATTATTTTTAAGCATTTTTCTATATCTCTCATTTTTTTTCATAATTGTTTCCCATTGTATTAGGAAGATTCTTAAGCTTCCAAAAATAATAGAAGTTTCGTAAGTTGTTACTATTTTTAAATTTTCAATTTTTCGTACTTTAATAATCTCAACAATCAGAATGTTATTGATTTTTACCAGAATGTTTACGTGCATCATATTTGGAGACAAGTATATAAGTAATAGGAAACTGCAATATTTTTTAAAAATTTATTTGATTTCTGGTTTTCTTGACGTTGATTTATTCTTCCTTACATAAATGTAAATAAATGTATAATTTTTCTTATTATATTTCCAAAAACCAAGTTCATAGCATATTCAACAAAAGCAAATTGCATTAATTTCTCACCATTTTAAATTTTGAATTCATATTTGAATAAAATGATGAGTAACTAATAATTAATTCAAAATTATTAATTAAAAGAATTATAAATGGTGAATAAACAATTATTAAAATTTTAAATTCAGATCATGATTATAAAATATTAAACCAGTAAATATTGAGTTTTATTAATTTAAAACATTGATTATGAATTATTAACATAAAATAAAATCATAATGAAATTTTATATTTTAATTTATTTATCTTTTTAAAATACTTTTAATTCTACATATAATTGGGGATGAATAAAATATTTTATTCCTTGTGTTTTTTAGTTAGATGAAAAATGTATCACTTATGACATATTTTTAAGAAACTTCCTAAAGAAGCACAATCAATAATTCCAGCCTATCAGTGGCAACCCCATCTACAGTATGGTACTTTGAAAGACATGCCTTTCATGTAAGTCGGCAGTTATCTCTGAAACATACAGTTTTTTGCAGATAATTACTTTCGGAGATTTCTTTCCCTACTCGAAGTACTCTATTCATTGGCATGGATTTCTTTTCCACTTGCAAAGCGGATGACGTGGAAGTAGGTTTTATATTATGACAAATGCATCTCCCCTTCCCCAATCTGCTTATCCGCGCCCCTGTAATCCCCCTTTTCCTTTGAATATTTAATCCTCCCAGCAGCGGGGAAGGGCTCATCCAAACAAGGGCGTCCATCTCCCTAAGCTACATATATCACACCAAACTCAACAACTTTTCGTGCATTTTGATGGACTGCTTCAATCTCAGAATCAACTGCTTCTTGAATTATGAAAGTGGCAGAGGATGAATGTTAGAGAGCCTAAAATGCTCTTCAGTAAGAAGCGTGGATGGCGGCCTGCTTTTGCAGATACCACACTTGAGGATTACCTTAATACCACTTGAAAGTTGGTATAAGGAAGAAGTGGGGATCACAAATCATGGATATTCTAGCGTGGCATGTAATACACCATACTCTTCTCCGTGGGGTAGCGAATACAATCTTTAGAGTTTTCAATGGGTTGAGATTGATGACTTTTTCGGTTTGAACGGAAATTAAAAATTGATAGGTACACGATTCTGTATTTTCCCGTAGAATGTACTTAATCTAAAATTTAAAATACTAGTTTTTAGTCATTTTGATCTATTTTGAGAATTATTAGTTATAAAATGAAATATCTAATTTGGTTTTTAAATAAATATTTTTTGTGCTTAAGTATTTTAAATATTAGGAATCGTCAGTTTACAACTAACAGTTCTCTGAACTACACAAAAATCAATTATTGTAGATCATTAAGTCATATAATTATGATGTTGATTGCAAGATACGTCAATAGAAACACTGCCCTGAATTGCACTTTTTTATCATTTTGAATACCATATTTGAAAATATTCACTGTAATGATATACTTGCTTGTATTTTGAGATATTCATGACATTATTTTTGAATAAAAATTATATGCCCATACTGTTTATTTTTAATAATTACAAAGAGAAGTTGCTTTACTATAAAATTGAACAGTAAATAATTATTTCTGATTTTCTAACCATTGTCGTAAAATGATTTATTTAAGGATACTGAACAAATCAATATTTTATTAATCCTTTAAAAACAATAATACCTACATCTAAACTTAAATGAACATTTTTATTAGGATTTTCTTTATAAGTCAAATTTCTTATTAAAAATTATTAAATTGTAAAATGTTTTTACATCGATTGATTGACATCATTAATAAATGTTTTAAATTTCCTTAAAAAGTGGCCAAAAAGTTTAAAGTTATATATTATTATAAATTTACAAAACCTCATACGTTTAATGCAGTAACAAGTATAGTATTAATAAAATAATGCAAAGTTATAAGTAATTAAGGTAATGATGCATTCCTCATTAGTAACGTTAAATTATTTCAAGTGAATTTTTTAATAATAAAAAATAATTTTCTAGACTTGAATTTTTAATTCTTCTCTCCGCAGAATAAATCCGTTAAATTAAACACTTTTAATTAGTAAAGAAAATAAGTAGTAATTTAGTTCTAGAAAATTATTATTAAATTAAGCTTTCTTTTATATTTTAATACTAACATTATCTTTTATATTTTTAGTGTGGAGTAAGGATTAAAATAATTTACATTTCCTTCAAAGGTCTTATCGCTCATATATTTTAATGTATGGTTTAAAAAACAAAATCACAAGTAAAGATTCTTAAATTTTTAAGCAATTTGATTAGTTATATCGATAATTAGTTAATGAAATATATTATTCTCGTTGTTTTATTTATTTTTTAAAATCCCGTTAAAATTATTTTATATGCAGTTTATTAAAAAATCAAACACTTAAACGTAATAATTCCCCAAGTTAACTCTTTTTACTTACAGTTTTTTTCACTAGCAAATATAGAAAGCTGTTAAAATTGCTTATAAATTTGAATAATTAAAATTCTTTTTTTCCGTTTAACGTGATTTATATTCATTTCCATTAATTTACTTTAAATTACTGATATTTAGTTATATAAAAACTCAGGAAAAATTCGAGGAAATATCTCTTAATCTACTAACAATAAGATAACATTTCGCTTTTGTTAATTATAGCCAATTATTGAAGAAAAAGTTTTGTCAAAAAATGGTGAATAGATATTTTTTTTAAAAAAAGTTTTTTCTTGTGAATAAATGTTTCTTGATTAGAGGAGAGATTTTAATTTCTTATAAAGAGAATTATTTTATCTAATTTGATTCCTATTGCATGATTCTTCTGAACTACACATTTTTGATTATAAAAAATGAATTGGAACCATGAGTGTTTTTATGTATGTAAGTTGTAGCTCTAAAATAACATTTTTCCAAAGCAACAACTCTAATGTAATTTGATAAATATATTCAAAAAAGTAAAATAAAGAGATAAAAAATAATTTTTCGCTTTATAATTCTAAAACGAGATAACAACGTATGAAACACTCCAAAAATAGAAGAATTGCTGCATAATAACTTTCAGATGATAAACTAAATATTTTTTTTATATTTAAGGATTATTTTTAATTTTTTTAAAACCTTCAATTTTTCACCTTAAATTTTTTTAAAACCTTCAATTTAAAGCCTTCAAATTTCAATTTTTAAAACCTTCAAGTTTTATATATTAAATTGTATAAATAATATATAAAACTTTTCGTTTTGGCTAATACTTTAAAATAGCAACAATCATTAAATTATTTATTTATTTTATAATTCTGAAAGGTACAAGTCGGGTTCTCAGGATTTAAGGGTATATTTTATGAATTTGAAAACTGGAATCTTCATGAGTTTAGGTATATAATGAGCTGAACTACTCTTTCAAATAATTCATATTGGAAAAAAACTTTTAAGGAAATTAATAGAAGATCTATTTTAAATTCTTAAATTTATTTTAAATTTTTAAGCACACACATAAATAAAAACTAAATAATGCCTTGAATAAAAAGTCAATAAAACAAACTTGATTTAATTCAAGATTGAATCATAATTAACAAGGATATATCAATTTCAAATTAACATATAACTACATTAAAATTAATAAATGTTGAACTCAAAAGCACTATGTATTTGTGCATCGTATTAACATATGATAAATTAATAAGTGTAATCATGTTTCTAATTGATTCCAAATAACGTTTTCTAAAAGAAGCATTTTAAATATAATATTTAGCAAATACTAAAAGTAGCATTTAAAAATAAGCAATAATTTTACTTAAATGGAAAATTTTAGTAAAAACTATTCCTTTTTCCATATTTAAAAAAATTTAGGTCAATTATTGTACGCAATTTTTGTACGAAAATATTTCGAATTGTTAATTTCGCAGTTATATTTTTAACAAATAGTATTAAACACACACACAAGTGTAATGCTAACTTCAGTTGATCTATCTTAGTACAAATATTTTTGTGGATTACTTATTAGGTAAAAAGAATAAATAAAAATATATTTTGGATACTGTATATTGTTGTTCTTATTAATTCATAAAGAAACGCCAAGTTTCCTGTTTGCTTTTCCCAGGACAAAATAGATCCAATAAATCCATGATTCGTTGATGAAAACTTCTGCAAGATACTTCTAGTTCAGAGCCTGAATGGTAGGCAAAGACCAAAGCCCTTTTCCATTGAACAGCTCCCAAATGAACAGCAATGTCTTTTCAAAACTTTTCAAAACAGACCGAAGGGAAAATAAGGAAGGGCGTGAGGATGGAACATCTGTCCATGGGCGCTGCCAACCTGGTCCTCCCTTCAAAAGAACATCATATACCAGAGCCCTAACTTTACGCCCCCTGAGTCCCCACAAAACAAGGATCGCAGGTACAATAAGTCCTCATTGTGTTCAATCTTTCTTAGAGGTATACTTCCATCAGAATGTTCTTTTCATGGTGAATACCTCCCTCTTCTTTTCGCTCCTCTTTTATTCATATTTCCTTTCCCCATTTTATTTATATATTTCTTGCAAATTTTTTTATGGGGTGAGAAGTTTTAGACTATGTTTGAGCATGCGCCTATTCACCTGCTAAGGTACTCTGCGAGAATAGGGTCAATATTAGAAAGTATTTGGAAGCTGCCTTCTTGTAAAAAAAGAGGCAGATGTGAGGTTTTTATGAGTTTGATTGGTGGCAACAATTCTGCCGACGTGACTTTGAAAAGAGTTCAAATGTAAATTATTTACAGTTCAGTTGCTGCAAATACAGAAGAAAAGAACCGCCTGCCTGTAAATAAAAATTCGAAATTTTAACATTTCTGCTTACGTGAGAACATTTTCGTTTTTCTCGCTACATTTCAGATACAAGACTATGACATTTTTCATATAATTAGCAGTTCAGAAATGAAAATTAGTAGAACTCTGACAATAAGTCTTCTTATTTTTTAATATTAGGCTAATATTATTTAAACTGTTGATTTAAAGAATTATTTATTTCAAGTTTTTCAAACATTTATCACATTCACTTTGAAAATTTAAGAATGTGGAATTTATCATTATTTATCAAATTGTATCGCAAAAAATAAAATTATTTTTAATTTATTAGTGATTTTTTTTTCATCATTTTTTAAAATATAAACTTAAAATAAAAAGTGATTTTTAGGTACATTATAAACCAATATTTTGTTTGAACACATTGCTCTTAAATATTTTCACTCACCATAACCTCTAAATAGCAACTTTGCTTTCTTTGAATTATAAGGTTCCGTATTCGATCCTTACTACCTAGGAAGATTGAAGTAATTCTGATCTGTGTCTGCGAATCTGAGAGGTAATTGATTTGTTGAGTGAATATTTTTTTGCACAATATATAGTTGGGATAATTAGTTATGCACCTACAGTTTAAAGGGAATTCTATACCATTACAAGAATTCAAGACTTGATTGGAGATCAGACCCAAGATTTATCAAGCGAAAGGCCAAAAAATTTAACCATTCAAGTAACATTTTGGGATGGTGTATGATCGAAAGCTCTTTGGTTTTTTTACTCTGTACATGTTAATACGAACTTTATTATAAACTGAACAACATAGTTAAAATAAATCCATTGAGAAAAGAAATACAAATTTCACATGCAGTAAGTCATATTTTCATTGGACAACACTTTAAAGTTTCATATGTTTTCGAAATTTCCACTAAACTTTATGAAAATCAAAAATTATAAAACAAATTAAATAGATTAAACACTAAACAAAAACAGTGGTGTATATATTTCTTAAGAAATTTTTGCGATGCGTCAACAAGTAAAATGATACAATTATATAATTAAAAAAATGACAAATTATGATGATTTTGTGTTAACTCCTCTATCAGTTTAAAATAATGTAGAATTACATTGGGTACTATTTTAAATTGATAAAGATGTCAAATTATCCAAAGAAATTTATGTATATTATCGATTCTCTATTTAATATGTTTTCAAATTATTTAACAGTTTTTATAAAATAATTAATTTATTGTGCATTTTTCCAATACTTATTTGCATTTATTTGTACCTATACGGATATTTGATCTGTGCTAAGAACTTAAATAAGTCTCGTTAAAGTAGTTTGTAATAAATATTTATTACCAACTCAAGCAAGTTAATTTCAAATGTTCTTGATTACACTGAAAGCTTGCATCCCTCTACGATCAGTTTAGGACTTCGAAGACAAATTCAACCATGATCTACAGTTTAAAGTATTATTCAGGCCCGTGTTTGCTGTTCAAGCTACGAATTATACTGAAAGCAATTTAGTTTCTAGCTGCCTGTAAGCATTCTTCTTTTTAAAATAAACCAATTTATTATATAATATTTAAAAATAAACGGATTTTTAATGTTTTAAAAATAACCAATTTCATTCTTGAGGCATAAAGTAATGCAATGAGTTCATAGTACATGATGATAAGCTAAATTGTGTTTCAATTCAAGTAAATAGCTCTAAGCATGTATGCAATAGATATTGATGACTATTTTACTCGTGTTTTTAAAATTATAAAGTGTCGTTGGAACACGAATAAAATTTTTTTTCAGCATGTATCATTACTGACATATCACATTTTTATTTTAAATAAAGTGAAAAAGCAAACGAAGAAAGAAAAATTCAAAAAAAGAATATAGGAATTTAAAATACGTTTATTGAATATTCTAATTGTTTTAATTCTTATAAAAAGATAATAATTATTTTAATTTGCGAAGTAATAGAAAAATATCGCCAAAAAAGCGATAAAATTAAATCAGTAGTCTTCCTCTCCTACTTCTATTTGAAAGATGGGGTCAGAATTCAGAAAGTGGATTTCTCACGCTGTAGTCAACGAAGTACAAAAAAAGTGCACGTTTCTCTACTATACCAATATTAACACCCTCTTACCATGTAGTAATTTAGTAGGAGCAGATGGTCCTACTGACCGTGAATTATGGTCTTTACCTTTTCATCTTGTTACGCGGAAAAAGAAAACTCCGAGCACTAATGCAATTGCAGACTTATGTGTCTCTACTCCCGTTAGAGGAAAGAAAGACAATAAGGTGAGAAATAGCAATGGCGTGAAAAAAGTTAATAATTCACAATAACCTTGGAAATTAATCTTCTGCGAAACAGTTTGCGAAACTAAGTTTCATTCGAATTTGGCGAGATGTGAATTCTTGTCATTATTAATCAAGAAGCTATTTGGCGAGAAATAGTTTCGGAATAAACCCAAACAAAACAGATCTGATTAAGTGAAAGAAATGAATATTTTTTCTTAATCAAATTTTTTTTTTTGTTCCACATTTAATTCCAATTTCTTTTGTAGCATTTACTTAGCTTTAGTAACTTAATTTAAATGATAGAAATTAATATCAATCTAAAACTAAATAATGAAATTAATCTCTATTTTTTGCATTACTTAGATTAGTCTCACTTTAATCTATCTTTTCTGATAATTTTTACACTAAATGGAATTTTATTAACTAGTAGATTTCAATCATAATCAATTGTAACTATTCATTTTAACGTTTTAAATGAAGCCTATGTAACTTTATAATTACATAATGTTGCAGAATAACAGTAGTAGTTGTAGTAGCATGAAAAAATATTGTATATAGTTAAATAAATTTGAAAGGTAGAATGTCGGTACAGATTCGTACTAAATTACCAGTTGTAATCCAGGAAGAAACCATACACAGTAAAAAGAATTAAAATTCAAGAGAAGAATTCATAGTTTTATTTCTATAATAATTAATCAAAATTATGAAATAATGTTCATATAAAATGCTCATGTCTATCCGAATAAAATAAGCATTTAAAACATGATTTGAGAAATGGAATTTCCTTTTTTGTGTATCTATATTCAATAAAACAAAGCGAATGTAAAGTTACTTAATTTCTTTCGTAATATATGTTGAAAATTTTTCTGAAAAAAATATTCGATTGGTTTCATAGATTAATCAAATATATGTGAAAATAAATCCATTCTTTCTTACATATATAACCTGTATCTGTATTGATTTCAATTAAAAATTGATAGAGACTGAAATGAAAATCGTTTAAATTTCTTAAGACAGTTGATGAAAAAATAAAGTTCTTAAGATAATTGATAAAAGAATTTATATAATCAAGATTTTTTATGTATTTTTTAATTATTAGTTTTATTTAAATTATCAACTCTCAAGTGTGAAATAAAAGGAATTAACTGAGAAATCTGTATTAAAATTAGCATTATTCAATTCCCAACAATGAATGAAATTATGTATTTTCAATGGATGGTTATACTTATATAGATATAAAACATTTATAAACTAAAACTCCATTGCTAAGTAACTACTTTATTTAATATGCATGTATATAACCGCAACGACTCTCAAAACAGTGACGCAGTTTACTATTATGACTATTTCGCTATGTCTATATTTTTCTTTTCGCCGAATCAGGAAGTAGTTTGGCGGCATATGTCTTATCCCTTTACAGAGCTCTCTATTTACAGAAACTATTACAACATAACGAACTCGGTTTTCTTCGTGACAGACGAATCCGAAACCTAATACTGGCAAAATATCTCGCCAACTTCTGGCTTTTTTTTTTTTCAGAGAAAAAAAAACAGTAAAAGGGAAGAAATATATCAACCAGAAATAAATGTAGGTAAGTAAAGAAAAAATGAAGACAGAGAAAATAACCAGTCCCCAGTTTTTGCCCAACAGGAAACTCAACTTCTGTCTTGGACGTTGTACCACTTAAATGGCAGGCTGAAAATGGCGGACGTTGTTTACCGACTGGAGTCATCCCATCTCAAGGATGCCTCTGCACTGGGTACACAGAGGAACCTCGTTCGGGTGAAGTAATGGGTAAACAGTGAAAAGGAGAAGAACTGACTAAAGTACCCGGTATGGTCACTTAGGCGAATCTACTGAGGGCCATAGGGAATGCTGATGTTCTAAGGCTGAAAACCTAAGAAGCCTTTAACTTCGTATCTTATTAATTCTTCGTTAGAATAGAGTTCCATTCAAGAAAAAGAAAAAAAATTCCTACATTTCTCATTAGAAATAAAATGAAAAACAATCTTACTGCAGACAAAAAAGAACATAAAATGTGGAATTTTGAAAAATACTTAATAAAGAATGAAAGCTGCCTGGTCAGCAATAATTTTATTAAAACAATGTAAAACCATGAATGCAAACCTGTAAAAATTTTTGTCACAAAAAAAATTACCTTCATAAATTCGATTCATTTTTAAGAGCCTCAAGAAAAAAAATAATTTCTTTTATGAAACTAAAAAAATAATAATAATAATAATAATAATAATAAAATAAAATAAATAAGTTAAAAAAAATATAGCATATTAAGTTATTTGTCAACAGGAAAACGATTTATTACTAAAATAATCTATTGTTAGACAATTTATATTGAATTACATGTTATTATAACAGAACCATTTACAGAGCGTCACTGTCACTATTAGTCAATTCTCCAATATAAAATTAATTAATAGTATGAAATTTTTACACGTGATGAATACAACATACTTGAACTACATATTTATAATACGAATAAATATTTACCAAGAAAATTTTGCTTTGAAATTCAAGATTTAATGTATGAAAATGGTAATACTTAAATAAAATAACAAAGATTTATAATTTTTATCTTTATTAGAGTTTCCATTTAAAATGTTACATGGTTTAACTTGTTTGAGAGTTTGAAACTGCAAGCTTTAATTTCATTAAATGAAAATACTTACTTAAACCGTGCTTTAATTATTATAATTAAAATTATGTATACTTGTGTTCTGTATACCAATGTGTATCATATTATTGTGTTTTTAAACATTTTCACAGTTTTGCATTAAATATCATGATCTGTTATAAAGATTTTTTTCCAAATTTTGAGGGGAAAAAACATTTTATAAAGGAATAAATTTAATGCCCTTATAAAACTTACGCTTTATATGAATAAATATATGATAAATACGTGTATTAATAAATCCTATTCACATATACTCATCGAAATGTTTCATTTTTTTAAAAATAAAATAGGAATTAATGAAAATATAGTAAAATAGAAATCTCGTATTTAGCACAAGAACAATGTTTTAAAATTATGTTTCTCTTTTATTTTTATATATTGTCTTTATTTTTTAAATGAAATGTATATTAGCATTTTCTTGCACCTGAAATATGTTTTAAATAAATAGTTCTTTTAAAAACAGACATCTTTTGTGGTATATTTGGTTTTTTTTCTTATATTTACAATTTAAAATATAAACTTAAGGGAATAGACATTTTTAAAGTACATTCCTATATAAAAGCAACTTTTATATTGAAATATAAAAAAAAATCAAACATAATGATTTCACTTTCAACAATGACATGATTTCACTCAACACATTTAATTACAGAATTTAATTGCATTAATTAATTTTTAAATTTGAATTAAATTAAAATATAATAAGAAAATTAGAATTCAAAATTAATATATTCAGTTCTTAATTCTAAATATTGAAAATTCAAATAAAATCAAATGCTTGAGAGGATTTACATAAAATTTTTCTGAGTAAATTAAAATATCAAGCAAAAGATTATTTTAATTAATGAATTCATAATAAGCAGAGGAAAACGAACAATATTATATTCAAATTTTGAACAAAAGTTGTTGCAGAAGAGTGCGAGATATTATTTCTGTTCCAAATTTCTTACCGTATCTTAATCAAACAAAAAAGTTATTAAGTAAATTATATGAGTCAGAATATAGTCTAGGAGCCTATATTGATTCTCATGCTTAATTTAAACTGTCTCTGCTTGCCTTTTTCTTTTCCTTTCTTTTATCTTTTTTATTTTCGTTTCTTAAAAAGCTTGAATTAATACTAAGTCATGTAATTAAACTAGACTTTTCACATTTTCATTGTTGTTGGAATATAACTATATTGTAATGAAAGTATTTTCTTAACCTAAGGAAGTATAGAAATTTTTGAAATAAAATATTCGTCTGGAAATGTAATTATTATCTAAATTTTACGAACTTTTATTCACATTATTTTAAATAATAAATGGATACAATAAACGAATACAATTTTCGAAATGTTACAAATTAGAACAAAAACTCATCAGACATTTCCTTGTTTTAAAAGACGTCGAAAAAAAATTTCGAAATTCGGATTTTGTAGAAAATTAATAGTTTTCTCAAAAATATCCTCTGGAATTTGTATGAATAAACATTTTTTCATAAATTGAGTAATGAAAGAAACAACCATATTTCTTATCATCTTTTTTTTATTATTATAGTAAAGTATTTTCTGTAAAACTTAATTACAATATAGTTCTATACAAATTGAAACTATGTTCAGATAAAGTAAAAATTATGAAATATTCAAAATTAAAAAAAATCGTTACTGTAAATAGCTTGTCTCAAGTTGTAATAATATAAAAATTCTTTTTAATTTAAAACTCACTTATCCTTAGAATTCATTTCATTTTGCAATCCATTTTTAGACAGTAAGGAATTTATAATAAGGAATGCTGTAATAATAGTTAGTGAAACAACTTGTATGATTTTATCTTATTTATATGGTAAGAACTACTTAGGTTTTACACCATTCCTTATTAATAGAATAATATGTTGTGAAATTTCATTTCTGTTCGGTTGCATAATTTACATATATATATATATATATATATATATATATATATATATATATATATGTATATATATATATATATGCAAATTTAATTATTAATGGTACAAGGATAAAAATAAAGTCGTTCGAAATGAAATCAAGAAATTCAAATATATTTATATATTTATTTATTTTCAATTTTTAGGTCCTGTATAAATTCTCTGTAAATATTTTATTATAATTTCCCTCGTAAAAGCTATTGTAGTAGTATATAAATAAGTACTTTAAGTGAAGGAAATTCTATCCAATAGAATATATTTAGTTTCTTGTGTGAAATGCAATGAACGAAGAGAAACCACGAGAAACAGCTGTTAGAAATTACATGGGACGCATCACTACTGTAAAGACACTGCTTTCAAATCTTTCTATTCCAGTGAGTAGGAGACCGAAAAGTAAAGGAAAAAAGCTGCTGGCAAATATTATTTCCAAGAGTTCGCTACCGGCAGTATAAAGACGAGATTATTCAAGTCCAACAACCATGTTGTTACATGCTGGCAGAGGGTTTCTTTAGTCCGGATGCTCTTAAGTCGAGTGCCACTTGAAAGTTAAGGGCCGGATCGAACTTAATCCGGACTAAGCTTCTCCCTTGTGTCGAAACGTACTCTTAAGGAAGAACTATGTCTTTTAACTTACTCTACTCGACGCAATGGGTGAAAATTTTTAAGGAGGAGGTAACTTTAAAGGAATTGCTCAAGCATTTAGGTCTAGGCTCTGTTTTCGATGTTTGGTAAACGTATAAAGGTAAAGGCAGGATCACTCACCAAGCAAAGCTTGTTTCTCTTTAGTCTATTTACAAAGAGATTACGTTTATTCGAAATCTATTTTAGTAAATTTTACTCTACCTTTATAGAGTTTAAATTATTTTCCTCAAATATATTTATTGGCTCCTGAATATAATTTTAGAACATTTTCAGATATTAATTTAAAGCAAAGCTTATTATTATATTTGTTTTTAAAATTTTTATTTTTTTAATATTGATCCAATTTTGGGATTTGCGTCATTGAAAGAAAAATTCTATGAAAGAAAACTCTATTTCAACACATTTTATAGAAATATGAGTGTGTGTCTCATGAAGCAAGTCAGATAAAGCAATTAAATATTAACAATAGTTTCATGAAGTCTTTACACACACACACACACACACACACACACACACACACACACACACACAT
>JAPDSC010050177.1:297974-324210 GCA_026290005.1 Latrodectus geometricus | reverse complement strand
TTTTTTTTATAAAATAGTCAGTTAAAGAATGTATAAAAGTTTTTAAATTGTAAATTTATTCCAGAGTAATATCATTTTAATGTTTGAAGTGATTCATTTTAAATATTATTTTTATTTCCTTTATGAAAATTTCATATTTTGTTTCAATAACTTTAATGCATAATAATTTTTAGATTTTTACTATTTTCTTTGTCGAGTTGTCCTTATTAAAACTGGGGTAAAAACTGTTAGATAGGAATTATTTTAATTAGCCACCTATGGTGATTGTTTTGTTTCTTTAAACCAATATTATTATTACTTCTTAATGAAATGTAGCTCACAGTTTTAGATTAAACTAAAACCTTCTAGTTCTTCCTAATTTTATCTTTAGAAATACGAACTGCATTTAAAATAGATCATTTGAATTATAAATCTCAATGGAAACGATTAATGTAACAGTTATAATTTCTTCTATTATATACACTCGTTACTATATTTCGTATTTTTATGGGAACAGCAAGTAAAAAGACTCTTCATCAAAATGAATTGGCGTAGATAAAACGGGAATTACTTACAGCCAAAACACCCACCATCATACCTATTGAATTCGGAGACGAATAAATAAAATAATAATTGCCCATTCATACGGATGAATAAAGCAATTCAGTTCACGGTACGATTAATGTCGAATCTAAGAAGAATCGCCACTGTTTGTCAAATTAACTCAGGGGTTCTCTCAGAAGGACACGTCATCGTTCTATCTACCCTAAATAATTTACAACAGACATTCTCTGCACCATCCCTAAATGTGGCAACCAGACCTTCCGAACACCTGCTCCTGATCGTCGAAGGCGTGATATGGTAAGATTGACTCTCTGTGGACAGAGATTTTCCCCCACGCACAGGGGGAAAATAATGGGGGATCGTGCCTAGGGTTCTCCTAAGTTCCCTAGCCGTGACTAGCCATCCCTCGAAAACGAACTGGAATTCTGGTGTATTGAGCAAAAGCAAGCATTGTATAAAAAAGGGAAGAAAAAGGGAAAAAAAATCAGTGGGGAATGTCTCCTGCGGATCTTGTGTACTTATTGAGAACTGCAAAGCGTAGACTAATTTGAATATTCATGAAGCTCCTCTAAGTCGTATTTTTTCTTCTACTTCCTCTCTTGATAAATTTTTACTGTTGGGAGAAATAACTGGGGCGAACGTAATTAGTGTGGTTATTAAGTTATGAGGATGGCGGAATGTTATTTCTCACGAATTTATTATGCATTGTCAAAGTTGCTTTTGGCAAAAGCTTTTCGGGGACTTTTCAAGGGACTTTATGAACATTGACTTTTTAACATCCCTCTGCAATTTCTTTCTTTCTTTCTTTTTTTTTTTCTTTTTCTTCTTTTTGTCCTGGAAACGAAGATGCAAGTCATCTCAGAACCCTTGAGGATGTGATTTTTCACGTGAGCGAGCTCAAATCAAACAAAAGCATAACGTGCATATTTTTCAAGGTATTAAAGGGAAAATGGCATTTGCTTTTTAAAATCTTTTTCCTTTTCTATTTGGTGTCATTAGTAATGTAGGATGAATGGTAAAACTGTTCTAGTTTAATTGCTTTGGGATTATCTAATTATAATTAAAAGCAAAAGTTTCAGGGAATAGGGTACGCTTTTTGTATCAAACATAATATATACCACATATTTTAAAAAGATATTAAAGCGTGTCATCATTACTTTTTTTAAAGTTTCAAACTGATTTTTGTGGTATTTTTAAGATATTTTTACGCAAGAAAATTAAGAGACGTGTATGGAAGAATTCGTAGCAATAATTTCCTATCAATGTAGCACGTTAATTTTTATTTGTAATCAGGTTATCTAGCTAAATAATCTATCACAAAAGATATATAAAATTATATAAGAAAAACAAATAAAATTATTATTTACCAATTATATATTAGAGACTAAAAATACTATAAAACATGAATTATACGCATACTCTGTTTATTTGTTTTTTATTTGGATATAAATAAGTATATTTTCAATGATTTTCCAGAATCACATTTTTACGTTTTAAAATACAGAAATATTAAAACTTTTTTAATCTTATAATTCAAATAATTTAAAAATGCTTTGAAAATGTAATTAATAAAATGTGTCGATATGAGCTTAAAATAACTAGCCTATTGTAGATCAAATTTTACTAAATTAAGATTTTAAATTAAGTAACTCAAATTTTACGTTTTAGGGAATGTTATTATACCCGAATTTTAATGAAAGAATAATTTGAGGAATGTTAATAACATGTCAATTCATTAATTATTTTCGTATAACTTACTTATTTACTTCATAATATATATTTTGCTTGTTTTCTAGATATTATTGTCAACAAATTTTTCAAAGAGGGGTTCTTATGAAAATATCTGATACTTCCAAGATTTTATGGCATAATGATATTTAAGGTAATACGTTTCTCATAACTTTATGGATCAAATAATATTTTTCAACAAAAATTTCTTTTTTGAATTGTAGGTGATTAGTTTGGGCATAATTGATTGATTCATAATTAAAAAAATTCACATTCTTGTCTCTCGTTGCTTAACAAGCTTATTTTTTTATATATTCCAAATACACAAAAATATACTTTGGGAAGTTAATAATTACAGCAAATGAAACACCATTTACAATGACGTTGTACAGTTCTAATAATTTTATCAGTTCATTACAATCTATGTAGTTTGTAATTTTCATAAGATTATGATGGCAAACTTTTTCCACAATAATCATATGAATAAATAAAATACTATGTCAATTTTTTTTCACCTGGGGTTAAATTATTATTATTTATACATGTTGATTAAATATTGTATTTTTAAAACATCTTAACAGGAAACTTCATGGCACTTACAAAATATAGAATAGTTTTATCTTCCAGCACATTTTTAACCATTCTTCTATTCTGAATTGTTACAGATAAATGCAAATGCTTTCTATAACGAATCCAGAACTATAATTGTAGGTGCATGCCTTCTAAAAAGTCGATGTTCCTCTATTGCACAATATGTATAATTTTTTAGTCATCTATATCACTGCATATAAATAAACTCCTATTTGATTAAAAGTAAAGTAAAAGAAATACTGTAAAACATAAAATATTAAAAGTAAAGTAATGGAAATACAAAGTAAAGTAAAAGAAATACTTAATAAAGTATAAATTAAATAATTAATAATTCATGTTCTTGTCGAAATTTCTTACAAAATAAATAAAAGTAGAAAGAATTTAGAAAAATATAGATTAAAAAATGTTTTACAATACTATGAATATAAAAATGTTTTACAATACTATAAAATATGTTTAAATATTTCTTGCTTAAAATTAAAAACAAATTTCAATATAAGAAGAAGTATTTAGAATACAATGAAAAACGGAGGAAAATTGAAATTAAAAAAGGAAAATTGCGAAAAAATAGGAAAAAAAAGGGAGAGAGAAAAACAATCAATAACTTATCACTTCTTATCAGGGGAACATGGTGCAAAGGGAAATACCTTTACAATTCATGTGTGAAGTTGTCCTGAATTCTAAGGAATAAATAATGCACAAATACATTGTTCCAAACGACTTTGAATAAATGAAAAATTAATACAAATTTAAGGAAAACAATAAAACGAAAGGTTCTCAAATTAATATATACTTACTTACAAAGTTAATTTGCATAGGAATAGTTAAGGAGGAATTATTTTCCATATTTCGCAAAACTTTTAATGAACTAATCTATTGTAATAAAATGCCCCAACAGCTATTCGAACTCATAGTTAAGTAATCTCAGCAGTCAAGTCTGAAGCTTAACAATCCGTGATCTAAATTCAGACATTGCCAAAACTATGAAACAATATACAGATATTATTTTAACTAGAATTTATTCGAAACGAATTAGCCATTGTGCTTAGAAAATGGCTGTTTTGCAACCACTGAAGCGATAGCAATACATTTTAATAGTAATTTTCCTATCAGAAAATGATATAATGTGCACAATTTATATTTAAATTATTTATTATATACGTAATTTTAGCAATTGATATCACTTATTGGTAACTTTCCACTATAAAATGTTATAAAATTTCCTATTTTTGTAATATTTTGCAATAATAAATAGATGTCCTGTATATAATAGGTTCATGCTTCTAAAAACATCTGATAAATTTTCTCTTTCGAAGGCATATCTAAGTTATTATAATTCTCCTTCGTTCTTATTCCAGGTCAAAATTATAATATATCATTTTACAGTTGTTTCATTACAAAGAATAAGACCTGGCATATAAGATTGATTATATCCCCGTTATCCAATGAGTAATTGAAGGATATTTTATTGTCCATGAGCAAAAGTAATACCGACATTTTGTCAGCAAATATATAATATTGAAATATAACAATATCAAATTGGTATGACTATTTCTATAAGTACAAAGGTTATTTATTTATATGCTTCAAAGATATATTTTTCCTTTATGATGAAAAAAATTCCTCTTATAAACAACAAAGAATATATTTTCGAGAGTTATTCAAATAAAAATCTGCAATTATTTTCGTAACTCATAAATTAGATTAAATAATTACCGTTTACAACAACAAGGACATTTCATTGCAAAATAAATTATTTCGTCGAGTCAAATTACTAAAATGATGTGTTTAAAAATTAATTTTGGAAATTCATATGCTATCATTTACAAATGTATGAATGCTCGCGTCTTTTAATTAATTAAGAGTAATTTTAAATTAAAAAAGATAACAGCACGCAATATGTTTACATTTGTAAAAAAAAAATAATAAAATTGTAGATAAATGAAAACTAAAAAGCATCTCAAAGTATTTCCCTCTCAATTGGTATAATTATTATAATGAGAGCGTAAACGAAGACAATCAGTAATGCGGAGGCTTACAGTAACATCATGCAAACAAGATGAGAAAAAATGTATATAAAAAAATTTCGCTGACGGGAAGAACGAAGGTAAAATCTTCATTATCCAAACAAAAGAAAAACAATAACGCTTAATTGTTTGGAAAAGCGGACGTAATAATTTGGTGCAATTCTAAACAGTGAACTAATTAGTAAAATTACTCAGAATTTACCTGATGGGCAAGCAATTCTGAAGTGCTACTCTCTGTACGGCAAGTGAGGCATTAAAAGATGCATGGGAAACGGCAAGAATTGTATTTTTTATTTGATTTTTCCTCAGCATATTTACTTATTTTTTACTTAACTCACTAAGCGTTTAAAGCAATGGAAATTGAAGAAAAAGTTATTTGTACATCATTAAGAGAAATAAATCCTATTAACTTATTGAAATTGAATACATTTCACGCTCAGCCAAGGGCAAAGATATGCAAAAAAATTATAACTTAGCGCAAAAAGATTTTAAACTTAATTTTTTTTAACGTCAGATTTCGAGAATTAGGTTTCCAATTGTTTTTCTTTATAAACACAAATCTCGTTTGAGTTCATTTCATTGGGCAGACAGTTCAGTTTTTAAGATAAACACCGTAAATACAGTAGTAACTTTCTGTTTTATAAAAGTGTTTTCCACTTAATTTATTGCGATTAGTGTTTTAATTCCTAGTAATCTGCAGAATTTTAATCTAAGGAGAAAAAAAATAATGAATGCATTATTTAATTCAGCTTTAAAAACTATCAAGAACAAAAAAATATAATGGTTGAAAATGCTTAAAGTTATGGGTGTATGTATTAATTTTTAATACACAAAAATGTTACATTCTCATTCTTTATACATAATATTTATTTATTTTTAATACTTATTATAGTTTCCTTCATTGAAGTTGTATATTGAAAGTTTTTAAAATTCGTGTTTAAGAAAAAATAAGTTCAATCTAAATCATAGAATGTAAATAACAGATAAATTGTTATTATTCATCGGGATTCAAAAGTAGAATTCTTCACATTGAATTGGGGTAAAATGTTATTTGATTCTTTAAGTGCACAATTTTAGAAAGGTTGAATATTTTAATTTGAACCAAAATAATATATGTTTATGTATATATACACGTACAAATACATTCATATAGATACCTTAGTATATATGCTAGCATACATACGAATGCATCTGAATATTTATTAAACATAAAAAATAGCAAATATTAATATATTTATCGATTTATTTATTTATCTTTTAGATTCATTGATTCAGTATTTGTAAACAATGACCTACTTAATTAAAAAAAAAAAAGAAAAACATAGCTTGTAATTTTTTGGCATAATAATAACAACATACAACATAAATATTAATACTCAAACGTAAAAGTTCCTTTTTACGCAATGTCTTTAATAAGCAATGTTTAGTTTCATTCCAAATACTATTTAATTATTTTGCATTTATATATGTATGAAAAATTAGGAAATATATGCTATACATTAACCATTGAATTATGTGAAACACCTTATTCAGACAAGAAAATATGTTAATAAGTTATTTTTCATTTTATGCATATGAATATATGCATGCATGTGTAACAATACTATGAAAATGTTAAAATAATTTTGTTTCATTCAAATTTAATGGGAACATACTCCATCAAAAGCTTTGAGCATCTTCAAACTAGACATGTTGGCCAGTGATGCCATCTGGTGACAAAGTCTATCCCGACTAACCTGGAAATAGATTTGCAGACAGGTTTTCGCCATTTATGAGAAGAAATACGCCTGATCCTTGCGATATAAAATAGTTTGTGCCTCATTTAGCATCCAAAAATAATTCAATAGTAACACTCATTTCATTGTGCTCAGTACAGAATAATCAAAGGTTCATTAAAATGTTGTTTATTTTCAATATTCAAATTTAACTTAAAAATGTGTGAAAATCTTTTATTTTATAATTCCCATTTCTGAAATAAAAACCTAACACTGATGAATTTAAATGCCCGGTTTTATTGACTTGAAAAGAAATTTGAAATATGTGGCTAAGAATCAGGGTCAAATAAATATCAAAACTACATTTATAATTATTCATTCTATTTCAATAATATGAAACACGGTATAAAAATAAAAGCAAAAATGCCTTTTTAATATTTTTCATTTGTAACTGAAATTAATTACATAAAATTCACATTTGAAATGTATTATTATTTGGAATCATCATAAAAAGTTTTCTCTTTTTTTTTTTTACTTTCTTAAATTCAATTTAAATATTTTTCTCCTCCTTATTTTATAATTATTGTTTACTCATTGAGATACAATCGTTTAAAAGTTGAAGTTATGAAAAACTTAGATTTTGACTGATAATTTACGAAATTATTTCTTTTTAATTAAAATAATATCAGGAGTTTTGAAATATAGGTTTTTAAATAGACATTCTCCAATATCTTTAGTAAGAACGAATAAAAATAATGTTGCTGTAGTAAAATTCATTTGTGTGATTTTTTTTTCAACTCCCGCAACAATATTTTCTCAAAAAAATGTTTTTTTTTTCATTATGATTTTAATTTTCTGTTTTTCATTAACACCCACGTACAGTTAACCGGGTAAGACATATGTAAGCATGTTAAATTTCTTAAAATATTTTTTTACTATATTATTGCTCAAGATCTGTCTTGTGTAATATTGTGTAGACTGAACATAAAGTATTTATTCAAAGATAATTTTCTCTAAAATTACTAGGTATGTATAGTGCATTTGTCGTGTTGCTTTACAGGAAATGAATTATATATTCAACATTCACTGATTCAGACATTCTAGACTCTGAATCTCTAGAGATGCAATTACGTATCAGAAGCAATCTGTTTTCTTGTGCTTAAAATTTTTGTTCGTGCAAAACAGTATCGTGTCGATACAATATCAGAAGAAATATTGTATCGAAATCCCATTGGACTAGTATTGTTTTCTTCGACAATTTTCTTTACGAGTGCTTTCGATTTTTCACTCATTTATTTTTTTGGTTACATAGTGACGAACGTGGGCAAAAAAACAAGAAGAAAAAGCGCGTTTATTTTTATTGCGCCATAAACAAATGACTATTTTTCTGGTCGACTCTCCCTGAGGAATTAAAAACCAAACAACAAACATTCGTATCAGTCGCAAACACCGCTGGGAATATAAAATATTAGAAAATTCATTTAAAGTTCTGGTTGAAATCTGAACGGTATTTGGCATTTAAATTATCAGAGGAATAAAAAGACAGAAAATTATCGTGCAAAGAAATTATGTTTTTGTCCATGTATTTAATTCTTCCGAATCTTAAAAAATGTGGTTGAAAAAATATTTTTTGTATAGTAAATAATTTATTGTGTTTATATCCTCTGTGATATTTAATAAGTTCGTTCTAAGATTTCAAAAGAATTAAAAGTGTTAAGAAATAAAATAGTTATAAATTTTTAATATTTTTGAAACAGGCTTTTTTTAATTTCAAGGTGTATACAATTTTTTTTTCCGAAATAAGTATTCGCTGTTCCAACAAATCAGCTACTTAGAAAATAAGGATGGAATATTTTTTAAAAAAAAATTATTTTAAAAGAATCGCATAACGTAAACATCTTTAATTTTTTTCTTTAAAATATATAATGCTTGATATTATGCATGAATTCTTCCTGAGAAGTGAATAACATAATTTAAATTAATTTTCTGCTGCAGCGTGTAATGAATAAAAGTAAAACTTATTAACTTGATAAGTTTAGTTTATTTAAATGAAGGTTAGTGGTTATTTTAATTCATATGTCATTATTACTCACAAGTTAATACAGAAATTTGAAATTAACAGAAATTAGAATTATTTAGTTTAAAGAGATTATTTGCAAATCAGATGTGTTTTCTAAAATTTTGAAAGTATTAAAAAAGAACGAATAATTAAATGAAACATAAGCTTCACAAATGTTATCGTTTTTATTATAAATTTAATTTAAAATGCAGTCTGTTGTTAAATAATATGAAATTGTTGCATAAGTAAATCAGACACTTTTCTTATTTCTCTCATAAAATATGTTAATTCTTTCTGTTGAACTATTGTATACGCAGTAATAAATGTGAAAATAAATTATCTTTAAATAAATATAATTAAAGTAGAGGAAATTATGTCAGCAGTGAATTTAAATTTGATACTTTCATATTCCAATCTTAAAAATCCAGATAATTTTTAAAATATAGAGTAAACAATTAAATTATGCATGTGTTCTCACACAAAATCTTATGCGCTTTTCCGGTACGGAAGAAAATTATTCTTAGTAGTTAATCGAGCAACGTTCTTTGAACAATCTTCGAAAATAAAAAGAACTTTAGTTTATAGCGCAGAATAATGAAGAGAAAAATAAACTAATATTTTTGGATTATATCTAAACGAAATTGTAAGCCATTGGGATTTATGATAATAATGCATGGTGATAGAGAAAAGCTTTGCGGTAAATTTCCTCAGCATTGTCTTTAGAAGCAACCATTTTCATTACTTAGGTACCAACCGCACATGCGCGAATGTCGTCAGCGGGATACTTCGGAACAGCTGCACAGACATTGAGATTGGCAAGAAAACAAGTATCTTGAGATGAACGTTGAACTTCACTTTTTATCACTCGCTTCTTCGGCAGGCAGCACCTGTTGGGATAGAGAAATCTTATTTATTTCTTGAAATCTAAAATGTTTAAAATTCATTCAAGTGATTGGAAAATAAGCAATACAGTAAAACACCATTTGGGAAACAGTTATTTTTTCCAACTAATCAAGACAACAAAATGCACGTGACTTATTTAAATGTTTTCATTTGCAAAAACTATTACTATTTAAAAAAAAGGTTTTAGTGCTTATAAATTTGTAAAATAAAATTTTTATTGAAAAAGTTACATTTTTATTTTGGTTTCATAATATTTATTCATAAATTTATTTACTTATTCTAGTTGCTTATGTATGTACTAATAAAAAATTTAAGGAGTTATTTATTTTAATAATTATATATATATATATATATTCTTTTAAGAAATAAATATTTATTATTAGAAAAATTTAAAATTGTTTGGATAAATAAAATTCAAAATGATGGTTTTGTAATGTAATTAAAGTTATTAGTTAAGCTAATAATTGGTTATTTTCAATGGTATTTACGAATTTCTGTGATTTTAACTATAATAAATATCATGAAAAGAGGCGTTGGTTGAAGTATGAGGATTGAAGTGCGAGTCAATATTTCTGGGATACTTTGACTATACAGGTGATTTTCAGATATATCAAATGTATCATTCTTTAGGAAAGTGATTAATTCAAAATTTTATTGATGCAATTCTAATTTAGAGTTACTTGATAATTCATTAATAATCGCTTTATTAACATAAGCATACATAAAGTAATTCTAAGGGAATTCCTTATAAATTATAACAATGACTTGATCCTATAAAAAACTATGACTTATGACTTGATCCAATAAAAATTCTTTTTTAACTATAAAGATTTTAAGATTAAAGTTTAACTTTAGGATAAAAGTGTACGTCACTTTATTTTACTTAGAATTGGTCTGTGAGTTAAACAAATAATTGTTTTTTTCAATAATATTGAATTTTGTCCACAAATCAAAAACAAGTAAATTTGTCAGTGGGGTTAGCTCTTCAGTGAGCAATTGGAATGAAAATTGATTGGTTATTATATATATTCTTGGGGATTTTGTCTCAATATAGCTATTAAAAAATAAAGAGTTATTAATCATTATAAGTGAAGATAAATTTATTTTGTGTAGCATGTAAAGCACATTAAATATTAATATTTGATTGTTTATGCAAACAATAAATAAATCATAGTATGTGTTTGTATCTATTCAAGTACATATTTGCATATATTTTTTGTACATCATACATTAATATTTCATAATAAAACAGTTGGAATACTGAGTTATGAAAATTCTGTGTTTTTATTTCTCAGTACTTAACAATCATTTTGTCATGTTGTTTAATGTATTTTTGTAAAAAAAAAAAAAAAAAAAAAAAAAAAAAAAACTTCGCATGTACTTTTGTGCTTTGTATAAACTTCGTATGATTTTCAAATTCAAATTTTGGGAACCTCATAATAGTTTTTAACTGGTAATACATTTTGTATTACTGGTTAAAAATCATACAAAGTATCTAATACTTTAAAAATTCTTCTGAAGAAACCAATCTTATAAAATTTTTCAACAGATTTTATTGTGCGTTACATTGATTGTTACAACACAGATATAACCATGATTTCAAGAGATTCCCAATAAATTCCAGTAATGCACTTGTTGACACAAGTCGTTTAACCATAGCTGAATAGTTTTGAAAACATTGCATCATTTTCACCCCGATGACTCGTTCGATTTGAATTCAAAAAGACTTTCAAGAAGATTTTGTACGAAAAACATTCATTGATTGTTCTAAGTACTCGAAAAACATGATATCGAGTGCATCTCTGTGGCTTGAACTCTTTAAAAATTGAAATCAAAGTATTGTTGAAGTTTGTTAATAAAGTGACTCCATATCCAAAGATCAGAAAATCGGTTTGAGAAGCTATCTTTCATTGAATGGAGCCATTAGCATCTTGACAATAGAACAGTAGAAAAAGCAAAATAAAAAGACAAAACAATACATTCACTTCCTAATTAGTTTAAATCGTCAAAAATATTTAAATTTTATGTTTGGGTTTTCATTTATTTTTCTATTTCTTTAGAATTTCCGAAAGAATTTCTTAATTAAGATCTAATATTCTGAATTTTCGTAATGAATGTGGGTCAAAGGATGAAAAATTAAGATTGGTGTGAAAAAATTATTTGATTTGAAAATTTATCGCCAACATGTGTGCCTATAGATAAGTTACAGCTACCAAAAATTGTTATTTTAAAAGTTAACAACTTCTAAGTGACAAATTAAATAAATAAAAGTTAATTCACATTTTTTATATTAATATTCTATATAAAATGTAATTTTTTCATCTATATGCTGCTTAGTCCTTTAATAAAGAAAATCTGACGTATTGAAATACAATAATGATTTATAATTTTTGATAAGAAATGTAATTTTTATTTAACAAATTTTAAGCAATTTCTTTAATAACCTTGTAACAAAGGCTTTTTCAACAAAAAATAATATCATTTATACCTCATAAAATTTAAGAAGGAAATACAGCAATGAACATAAGCAATTTTAACTGGTAATAAATTTTCGATGCTGAATTGAAATACTCTACATCTTATACAACGCTTTCTCGTAAAAATTTATTAAAAAGGTATCGTTCCAATTTATAAATAGTTTTTCACTGATAAAAAAAAAGCAAAAATTTTTGACTGACGTTTTAATATATAAAAACTAAAAAGTTGTTATTAAATATGATTCAGCTTAATTTATGAATTTCTGTAATTATTAATATACATGAACTCAGTTTAAAACCTATTGTATTTCATGAGCATCAATATTTATGTACATGAAGCATGATAGCTATAAATGTATTAATTGGATTATTATTATTTTTTTTTACATTTAATGTACTTTTAAAGGCAAAACACTGATTCAAATAAGTTTCATTAAAAAATAGCTCTCTTAATTCATAGAGTGCCTTAAAATTTACAGTTATAAGAATGTATTAAGACAACCAAAATGTAGCTACTTTACTCTTCAAATAAATATTAAAATTATGCTTCATCGACATTTTTTAATTAATATATATTTTTACATTTTACAATACAGGTTAAGAAGTGTTAAAATAAATGAAGCATATATTCAGAATATAATATAAGCATAATTTTTATTATTTTATAAAATCCTTAAAATTTGATATATTTGCTGTCGCTATAGAGTTAAAAACGTATTTTCTAATAACTGGTAATGTAATTGTTAGTTTTTGTTTCATTCTCCCCTACAAATTGTTGTATATATCATACTATGTATAAACTTATAATAGTAACAACCAAAAAAAGTTGAGCGATATAATATAATTAGATGAATATGAATTACCTTAATACTAAGCAATCCTTAAAGTCAACATTAATGTTCACTTATTTAACGTCAAAATATTGCACATAATCATCAAAGGGATTTTACTGCATTATTTTAGGATTTTTTTATTATTATTTACAGCAAGAAATTTCGTACTAAACAGATGAGATTACACTCTAAAAAATTCAATAAAAAATTCCTTTCAAACCACCTGTTAATTAATTTTTTGTTAGTGGCCTATTAATAAAAATATGAAAAAATAATTTTGATTACTGAAATATAAAAAAAAATTAGAAAAGTATTTTAGAGCATTAAGTATTATTAATTAAAACAGGTAAATTATTAAAGGAATTAGAAGCTCTTTATGCCACATATTTTTTTTTGTTAAATTTAATTAAATATTTGTACGTTGAGTATGCAGCAAATAATGTGACTGATAGAAACTGTTAATTATTTATATATAAAAAAATTACTTAATATTTTCAAAAGTTTAAAAATTTTTAGAATTGTTTTTTGGTAAACCCAATTGAATATACAAATATCTATCTATTTATCTATCTATATATATTAAATAAAATATAAAAAGTATTCGCGCTCAGTATTAAATAATGGAAAAACTCAATTGCTTTAATAAATTCGAAGCAACATTTTGACATTTTAAATTATTTATTGTTTTAGAAAATATTTTGAAGAAAATGTTGAAATGTATCCTGGGAAAACATATTTAATTTTTATAAACTTGCATGTTTGAAATAATTTACAATTCGAAACCTGAAATAATTTTACAGAAAATTCCAATAATTAAATTATAATTATTTTTTGTAAAACGTTTAAAAGCAATAATAAATATACTAATTTCGTTAGTTACAAAAAGTTTAATAGTTACAACACTTAAATTTGGAATAAAAATTAATTAAAAATTTTTTCACTAAAGATCTGTATCTTTCTTTAATCTTTTATTTTATAAATGAAGCCTAAAAATTCAAATCATCGGTTATTAATTAAGGACATAAATACAGAAGATTTTGGATTCCAGAAATATTATTTCCATATGTAATTTACAAATGTTTTTTTTTTTAAAAAAGCTTACAATAACAGTTCTTATAGAATGAGCGGCTTGATTCATTCAAATCACAGTCACCGATCATTTACATTAGTTTTACCCAAACAGGAAGGAGACAAAAAATAAAAGGTCAACAAATTGCCGATATTAAGAATTCCGAAGTCGCCTAATAAGGTATCGATTACCCTGGAATGTGCCAAGACAGCACCAGGGAAAAAAACGTCATCTATTAGTGTAATTACCAAGAAATAACTTCAGCAGGTTTTTCTAGGTTATGTCTAATAACATCAACGTCAGTCTGGTAATAAGATCATGTCGGTAGGTGTCAACAACAACAGTAATGTATAGAATTAGAGGCCTGTTACTAGTGATGAAGCTTTTTACGCGTGCATTGGAAATTAACATGGATGGATACTATCATTTTAGAAAATAATCTGAAGTAAAAAACCATGTTATATTGTATTAAGAAATTAGTCCAAACTTAAAATATTCAATTCAAAACGAAAATTTAATTATTTAATATTACTCGATAACAACTATTACACCATTTAGAAGATTGAAAATTGACCATTGCATTAATATCATGACTTGATATAACTAAAGTGAACCCGAAAAAATATTGACCTTGAAATGCATAAAACACTTAACAATCTTGAATGTATGTATATCACAAAACATCATTCTATGTAATTAAACATCAAAACATGACGTATCTAAAAAAGTACATGTTTAAACTTTTGAAATCATTCATTATTATTTAATAATAAAATAGAGCCATTGTATCTATAATAATAATTTAAAATTAACTATTTTCTAATAAATCTAAGTTAATGTCTTTTTTCAATCCCTTGATCACTCTTCATTTTGCTTTTGCTCTCACTGTATACCAATAATTTGAGAAAGTATACATATTTAAGTGATATATATATATATATATATATATATATATATATATATATATATATATATATATATATATATATATATATATATATATATATATTTATTTACTACTGAATTCTTTATTTGTAATTTGTGACAAAAATAATTTTATTGTGCTAAAAAATTGCAAAATGAAGGTAATTAACAGTTATAATAAAATTAATAATGAATAATGTGATATATTCATTACTATAGCGAATGCAAGAATAAAGTTCTTAATTTTTACACATAGCCAAATAGAAAGTAGAAAGAAAATGTTTTTCATTATGTGTTAGAATATGTTATGCATGTACAACAATGAAATTTATTGTAATACAATTGTACAATAACTTCTGGGTGATAACATTTTCTATATAAATAAATAATATTTTCACGATGCTATAAGTGATTAAATAAATGTTATTTTCGAATAACATTCATTTAAACATTGTAATGCGTCAATAACACTACAGAGTGTCACAATAAATGGGAAAATTTACACTGATAAAAATTATCAATAATTTTATACATAACTTGCAAACAGAGAAAAACATTTCTGAGTCTTAGAAAGATTAAATGAAAATACTGATGTGAATAAAATAGTTCGTCTGAATATGAAAAATTAACTGTTTATCATATATATAATGAAAAGAAGAAAAATAGAGATTTTAAAATGCGCATACTTTCTTCACTAAATTATTATTAAGGAATCATACTTCTAAGCAGAATCATAAAACCTGTAATTAAAAGACCACTTATTTGTACAAAACTGTGGTTTCCCTTGTACCTCAATGTCAAAGTTTTAGAGCAAGAGAGTCATAAGATATTGTACTAATTAATTCAGTTTCAAATTAACAAGTACGATTAAATCTTTGTATTAAAAACTTGATAAGAATAAACAATTTTATATTTTAAATAGTCTAACAAAAAATAAATAAATAAATAAAAAATAAAAATAAAAAAACAGCAAAAATGTCATTAAATTAACGTGCAAAGTACAAATACAAACATTTTTATAAAAAGAGTTTCAAAATTTACAAAACAAACTTGGATCAACATCTCTAAAGACGACAGCAAAATCTTTAGAAAAGATAAAGGAGATAGCAACATTATATACCTACATAGTTTTAATTTTATGATAATATTAGTTTTAAAAAAATAATTAGAAGTGGGTGAATTTTCTTCCTGGTTCTGCTATTTTAAACTCTATAAAGAAATTTTAATATTCAGAATACATAAAAAATTCGAGCAATTTCTTAATCCACTTGAATTTATAAAAAAACACAAGTTTTTCTTTATTGAATAAGTTTTAACTAAACTGCTTAAGTTATTTCTTATCATATGAAGTCATTAAATTAAATATTCTGAACTGAAAAAATATCTTTTAGCTTATAATATTATAATAGAGACATTTCCTGTTTTAATTCCAAAAAAAAAAAAAAAAAGAAAGAAAGAAAGAAAAGAAAACATTTCAGAAGGTACAGAGCTTTCTTTCTTTCAATTACCTTTTCTTAGCTAAAGTATAAACACCAGCGATTAAAGCGACATTCATAAGTGCAATAAAAAGCTAGAATGAAAACCATTTCGATTCGCTCAATTCTGGAGGAATTAAGGCCCGCTTGTAATCGGTGTTGATAGTTGGGAAAGCAAAGTACACCCCAAAGATTTATGGCAGCTGCTGCCAAGGTAAAGTGACCATAAATAAGCAGGTAAAAGTTAATGAAGTACGTTTTCAGCTAACTCAATTAACTCGGTGTTTTCTGTTGCTTTTTAACATAGCGTGATCTTCTGGAGGCTGCGAGTTGTGAAATATGATTGCTGATTCCAGGTTGTTTTTTTTTCCTCCGGTACTAGGTCTCTCCCGTCCTGGTGCTCTTGCACCAGGTCACGCCAGGAGGAAAAGGGATATTTATCACCCAATAAACAAATGTGAGTAAAAACATTGGAATTAATTCCTAACAACGAAACGTGACTTTCATTCTTTGCTGATAAAGGTACGCTGGAAGTCGTTAAATTATTGTTTATTGAATCTTTTTCGTATACCTAAGTGGTCTAAAGTGGTTTTTTGGTAGAATGGGAAGTTGTGGTTTTTATCAGAATGATGGAGGTGTCAGAGAAAAAAGAATTTATGCCGAAAATGTGCATGTTTTACTTAGAAAGACAGGTTAATTACTTTCTCAGGAAATGTGTATACTTTAGGAAAGTTCCTCAGAATTTGTAGTACCAGCGGTTTGTTTTTACCATTATTTCGTTGGCTATTATAGAGCTTTTATGCTAAAAATTATTCATATTTATATCTTTAAAAATACTTTATTTGAATGAACTAATTATGTACAGTTTTAGTTTAGTCATATTTATTTTTTTAGTTTGTTTCGTGTAACATCTTATTTTCGTACATAGAAATGACATATAGATCAAAGTCTTTTTATTATTTTAATAAACAATAGATTACACAATTGATGATTTTGAAAAATAAATTTTTGAAAAAAACTTTTCTTGTTTATACATTTTATTAGTTTGCAGATAATTACAAATTAGTCATTATTTATTTTAATGTAAATATAAAATTATTACATTAATTATAGTTTTAAAATTCCTCATAAGATGAGTGGCATCAGTTTCATTATTTTTTTAAATAGATATCTATGCGTTGCTAGTATTTGGGGTGTAGTCACATTTCGATTGATTTAATTCATGTGTACAACTTAGAAATAAATAATTTATTCTATTATTTAGTTCTAATTATTTTTAATGTTATAAATAATTAAAAAAATTATAATTAAATAATTTAGTTTGCAAACATAAATTTCTGAAAAGCAGAACTCTAATCAGGTTGAGATTTGCATATAAAAATATAGATACCGGAAATTGTTAAAAATAGGAATATTTGGATGTGATTGATAAAAATTAATTTTGTAAAATTTTATCTTGGTTGCATTAGTAACTATTTATTGTTTGAAAATAACTATTATTTCAAGGAATTAAGCTAAGAGCTGCTCTAAAAAGAGACGTGATAATGACCAGCAAATCTTTGCATCTAATATTGGCTAAATTTTCTGTTTATTTCAAAATGACACATTCGATTGTGAGAATTAATGGAAAACATAAACGTGGATTTTTTAGTAGATCACAAACTTAATTTACTAATAACTCAATTTTTTTCAAGTTAATAAATATTTCAACAAAAACAATATAAATCTCATATTTAATAGTTCCATTATATAGTTTTATATATTTGCATATTTTTTCATAATATTATCTCAAAAAATAAGATTTTAAAAGTCTGAATAAATATTTCTGGAATTTTTTTTCATTACACACATAACATTTATTTACTTAATAATTCAGAATATTTTAAATACTTTCTTGTAGCAGGTAAAAAGTGTAATTAATTTATTGAATTTTTTAAATATAAATAGGTTAAATATATATTTCTTAGTCATGATTATATTTATTTCATATTTAAAAAATTTGATTGAAACTTGATATTTATTTAATTTAATACTTGTTATCTATTAAAACTAACAAATGATTTGCAGAACTAATTTTGTCTAAAATAACTATTCTCTAAGAGCCATTGAAAATTTTGAGACAAACCTATATGATTTATTATGAAAATTAAGGAATTAAACAAAAATTTGAGTATAAGGTATTATTTATAAATTTCTTTAATAACTTTTCTTCTGATAATCGGTAGACTTATCAAGCAGCAACGCTCGCGCGATAGGAATTCTTCCCATTTCCTCATTTATCCTTTCCCCAATTCTAAATCTCTTGCCTCGCAATTTCCCTTTACATTTTACGTATTTTTACATAATTTTGCCAGCCGACAATTAGCATCTAACATGAGGATATACTCACTTTGTTCTTTCCCCTTCCTTCTTTCTAGAAGAAGGATGTAAACTACACGTTTCCCGCGTTCTGTGTACTTTATTCTAATAAAGCTCTCTCGCGTGCTGCGAATTCCAGTCGAAGGAAGACGTTTGCCCGCATACATACCCAAGCGATTTTAAGAAGTTAGGACGCGCCCCACCACCAAGCGTTTGATGGGGCTCACGCTACTGTCAGAATCAATGGATGCTTACGGGCGCCCTTGATTTGCATTCATTTGGTTGAGGATGAGAAGGAAAAGAGGGAACTCTCTATTAGGTATCTTAACGTCAGTGGGCGACATTAAGGTTGGGGTAGAAGTTTTCCTGAGACCAGGGAATATTGAATGTAGAGATACACTAGTATGTTATGCAGGATGTTAATGTTTCCATATGAAACAGTATCCAGAAATTCCTCTGTCTTTTAATTCAGACGCTATGAAGAGGACTACATCAGAAATTTTGAATTAAAGCCAAGAAAATAAATATTTTTATTTATTAAAATATGTTCTTCGCATGCTGCATAACCAAAAATATTGAGTCATTTTTATTACTTATTCCTTATTCAGAAATTGTACAGTAAAATCACCGAATCAGCACAATTAAATAAAAGAACATGGTATTCATCTAATAGAATGATCTTTAATAAATTTGATAACAAACAAAGGATTACATTTCGGAGATAATGTCAGATTTCTTGTTTGTGAATTCAAGATAATAGGAATGCATTCGTTGTATGATCACCTGAACTGTGGAGAGAACAGAATGTCATTACTTAATGATTTATTCCTGTTTTAAAACTAATTGGAGAATTAATAAATATTTTGTTCAACAAAAAATATCTATAAATATTATTTAACATTAATCAAAAATGAGATATCCTAATTGCAGATTACATGAATTTTGTAAAAGTTAATCAAAGTACAGAATCATTTATTTACTTATTGTTTTGCCAAGGAAACTTGAAACAATTCTTAAGACATCTTTTATTTTGAAATTAGAGTAAAATAAATCTAAAAACTAAAAATAAATCTATTTTAATTTCAATTTCAATAAAGTTAAGAAATAATCTTGGTCATTTGAAATAAACCTGAAAAAAAAATTGAAATTTACTATTTCAAACTCTATTGATTATTTTCCAATCGTAAAGAAGTATTTCTAAACATTATCCATAAAATAGCACAGGAGAAATTACTAGCCTAAGGAAATATTATTCAATTTTCATTTTATCTTAATCAAAGTCCTGTATATATATATTTACAACTTAATTATATAACCTGAAAGGTCTATTTTTTTACTTACTCTTTCTAAGTGTTGTCCATGTATCCGATCAATATAATCATACTTTTATGTTAAAATTGTAATGGGTTATTTTACATTTCGATCAATACAACAACAAATAGAAAAATCATCAACAAAAATTGTTTTAGTATTTTTTAAGAATTATTTTTAATTTAATGTGTAATTAAAGATGAGAATTTTATCTAAGCCGAATTTATTATTGTCGAGTCAACAAAACACCAACAATTATTTACAATACTTTTAATTTACGTAAGAATAATTGTATCAGGGATACTAATTTACATTGAACAAAAATAAAATCGTTTTTATTTATAAAGAATAGTATATTTTTCAATTCTTTGTTATTAAATACTTAAAATATCTTGACAAGGAAACTTTTATATATATTTACATGTTATTTAATAGTGGTAAATTTTCAAATATATAAAAAGCTTAAAGCCATTTCTAAATTCTAATTTAAGGATAAAATTATTAGGTATAAAATTAAGATTATATAAGTATTTTGATGTTATACAAATCTTATTAGGATAATTGTCTTGGTAAATGAAGAAATCTATTTTATATATTTCATTTATTATACATTATAGCTAGTTTATTATATTTAAATATTTTATTTAACCTTATAAAATTTGTAGATTTGATTGCAAAAATAGAAAATATAAATATGAAAAGAATTATATTTCTGTTTTCGTTTTATGAAAATAACTTTTATGGTATTTGAGAGATATTTGACTACCCACACATTTGAAAGCATCTAAAATCCTACGCGTGCTTTCTTTTACATAGTTTATCAACTTTTGGCAATTAATTAACTCTCCATGTCTTTAGTTAAGTTAAAATTTCTCATAACATTCGGTGAAGACTATCAAATTTGCAATATACAATTTTCATTACAAAGCTATTCTTTCATACACTTTACACATTGATTCTCTTTAATCTAGGGAGATTAAAGTTTGGACATTTTAGAAAACGCAACTTTTGAATAATCAGTAGTAATCAATCACTAAAATGCTTAGTTAGTTCATTTTTTTTGCCAACTTTCTTTAAGTAATGTAATTTTAGCAGATTTTCTCGACCTTAATCCTGTTTCATTGAAGCGATAAATTAGTTGGGATAAATTATTCATAATCCAAACTTTTTAACAGGATTATAGAACTTTGTAAAAGATTCATATTGTAATAGAATGCATCACATAACAGAAAATTGGAGAATATTGTTTATGCTTCAATGCTTAATTGCACAAATGGTAAAATTAAAAAAATAGGAGATAAAAACTTCGATTAAAAATTTTTAAGTTATCAATTTTTATTATTATTATGTATTAAATAAAATAATGTGTTTATTTTCTATATTTGTTAAAACTTTTTGATATATGAATAATATGCACTAAGGGTTTATTTATGCTCATTATAATGTTTTGATTATAAAAGAGAATTATATAAGTGTACTTTTTCCATTATAACCCTGAATTATTAATATTAAAGAATGAAATTTTTTTTGGAATATAAATTTTCTGTATTATTATATATACAGATTAATTATTATCATACAAATGTTTGTTGATAAAATATAAAAAAAGACTACATTTAGTAATGTTTAGCTCTTTTTTTATTTTTATTTATTTATTCATTATTTTTTTTTACTGGTTGAACTTGGATAGAAATGAGACTTTTGCTATTTAATTTTGACTTTATAAACTGCAGAATATTTCATGCTTCATTATTTTCTGAAGTATCAATTGAAATAAAACAATGTTATTCGAACATTGATTGTGAAAAGAAAAATCTCTATTTATTCCAATCAGTGTTTGAAAATCTTTTTATCTCAATTTTTGAAATTAATTCTAATTTTATTGGCGTTTGTACAGATGAAATGTAAAAATTATGCTATTGTATATTTAATCTGTAAAATGCTGAACAATAACTATTTAAGAATAACTTTATTTTCTGTCAATAAATTTTTAACTTAAATATTTTCTTTTCAATGAAAGAATAAGAAGAGCTTAAAATGTACTTTTCTTTGCTTGAACTTTGATCCCATAACAGACTTGATAAAAATAAAATATTTAGTTTCCTTCCGATTCTGAATATATACATCTTTTTCTGGAGCTGTATCCATGAATTTCAATGTAATGAAAGAAGTCAACTGACTGAAAAAGCTGTATTGTGATGAAGATATTTGTTAATATCAGACTGATAAAAATTAAAGAATTTTCGCCAGTTATTATCACAAACTAAAACAGCATTTTCATAAATTCCTTTCAACACAGATTACCTACTGATAAATTATACATTTGAAAAAAGTCTTTAACGGATTGATCACGTACTTTATATTGAATCACACAAAATCTACAGACTCTGTATAAATAACTCAGAATTTAGAAAAATATAAAGTTAAGTGCAATATAACATATAGTAATATTTTAATAAAACATTGGTATAATATTTATGCAAGTAAACATTTTTACTGGGTGAAACATAGTTAAGAACGTGCATGGTAACAGTTTAGAAGGTGCAAATATTAATGAAATAAAAGCGAAATTAAACAATTTTCTTTCCATAGAAAAATCATTTATCTTCATCCAAATGGATGCAAATAACGCTACAGTTGATATCTTTCTTTCTCTCAGTTCTAGAAAGTTTCCGGCACAGCACATTCAAATTGGGATTATTTCTCTCTCTTTTCAAAGACTTATTTAGAACTGCTCCATAACATCCAGTAATGGCTATAATTAATTGAAATTCGAATGCAGAGAAAAAGTGAGTCAATGCCACATCTGCTAATGTTGAAGTAAGCAGATTGGTTTCTTGTTCCTGTAAAATAGATTCATTGTTAGTATGAAATTAGTTGCAAGAATTGTGAAATCATGATTCCATATTCTAAGACGTTTGGGAAATATTAAATTTTACAAAATTTTGCTTGATATCATCAGAATTGTGCTATTTTTAATGAATTTTATATCCTCAAAGATGTAAGAAACATTTTTAAGTGATTTTTTATAATCAGTGAAAAATATTTTTTCAAAAAGCATTAATATTATGCAAACATTTTTCGTAGAAGCTGAAAATGAAAAATAAAATTAATAATGTGTACTTTTAAATATTCAGTTGTTTT
Source organism: Latrodectus geometricus (assembly GCA_026290005.1). Classification (NCBI taxonomy): domain Eukaryota; kingdom Metazoa; phylum Arthropoda; class Arachnida; order Araneae; family Theridiidae; genus Latrodectus; species Latrodectus geometricus. The sequence continues at coordinate 301,053 of JAPDSC010050177.1, read as the reverse complement.
ATAACTAATGACTACAATGGAATTCATGAACTATTTTGTCTAATTTAGAGTTGCAAAAACATTTGCGACCATGTTTTTTCAATGAAGTTCAAAAAGTTGAATTTTTCACTTGTACATCTTGCCATTTCCCAACTGATAAAACTGAATAATTTTAGAATTTTCAATGAATCGTCCTTTCTTATGCCTAAATGAAGTTACTCTTAAATTTAGATGATTGTATACTAATTTTCACCGTCAAAATGTTTATTTTATCCATATTATTTCTTATCAGAAAGATAGAGCTTTTAATTACGACAAAATGCTTAAATTAGAAATAATTATTTTTAAAAGAATATTCAAACACAGAAATATAAATTACATCTTATTTGTATACAACTTAATTAAAATCAAATACCTACAGCTAAAAGAAAAATGCTTTCCTATATTTTAGATTAAACTGCAATCTGATGCAAAATCTTATGCAAAACTTTAATATCAATGTAATTTAAGAACGTATTTAACATTAGCTTATTCGAAATTAAAGATTCGTTGGAATTTAATGAGACCGAAATTCATGGTTGAGTTCAGGAATTAAGACTGGCGTGCTATTAGAAAATTTCTATTTCATCTCCTCCGAATTCTAAAGATAGGAAGAGGGATCTTATCAATTTGATGCTTAAATATTTTGGAGATGGATTCTCTTCACTATATCGAACCAGGAATTCTCTTTCAGCCAGATGGTTGAGAGGGCACATTTGGTTTATTTGTTTCTCTCGACAGCCTTCTACAGTTGAATTCTTGTTGTCCCACTTCATTCCGATTCATAAACGCTGAGTGCAATGATTTTGGATAGACGCTGGGTAGATATTGGAATTAGAAATATGATATTTGATGAGAATCTATCTTCGTTCCATGGTGATAATGTTATTGAATAAAGCAGTCTCCAGCAACCGAATGGAAGTTAAGAGGAAATATTTGGGAAGTAAGTTTTCTGATTTCTCTTCCGATCTGGAAAAGTCTAGTTAAGGAAAGTATAGTGCCATGAGAGGAAGAAGTATAAAGAGAATGCGGTTGCATTCCATTCAACTAATTATGTGCAACGATGGAATTTCGAATATTATGTGATTAATTTACCAATAATGTCTGGTAAGGTAAAAAAAGTTTAACAAAATTTAGTTGAAATTAATAGCTTAAATGCATTATGCAAATTCGACTTCTGGCAGAGAAGATAGTTAAATTTTATTGTACATATTATTAGCAGCCACATAGTAAAAATTGTATTGTATAGTTCATTTTAAACTGACAGAGTATAGCAGACAGATAATATAAAAAAACGGAATTTAATGGAAGTGAAGAAAAATTATTTTTGAATATAATTTAACATTAAATATTTATTTGAAAACTTTTTTTCGATAAATATGAAAAAAATGAACATATATATAGTTCTTATTGATAATAATTGTACCATATGATAAAAATAAACTTATAGGAAAATGATTCCATATTTTAAAGAAACGAATATTCATAAATAAATAAGCTTAAAAATTTAAATCAAATTAATATTTTTTTAATTATTGTATTATTAAATGATATTTAACAAAACAATTAAATAGTGTAATACTTCAATTTTAAGATTGTAACCCTAATAATTAGAAAAATAGATGATATATCTTATACATTTCACAATATTAATATATATATATATGTATATTATGAAATATTGTAGAATACTCTGTAACAAAAGGAAGAAAAGAATAAAAAGAAACTATTATATGAGATTCATGGAAATGTGATGTATTTAAATTATTTTATTTTATGATTGTAAAGCATTTGAGAAAAAATGAAAAATGATTAAACACAATTTCTTTACGAACATTTACATTGATAAAAAGGTAATGCTTAAAATTGTCTGGATTTGATGTATTTGGATCATATCTTTTTTCCATACACTGAAGTTGAAAAATAATCCTAATAAAAAGTGTTTTATTATGAATACTTATTATCTCCATATCGGAAGGTTGCATCGCAGAACAGCCTAGAAAAAGGGTTTATTTGATAGGACGTATCACTCATTAAAGAGACTTTTTATAGTTTTTACAACAGTAGATCTCAAAAACCATATTTGTAGCCTCAGTGTTGAGGATATTTTTGGATCATTGCGATTTAGAAATGTGGTTTTAAAACGGGAATAAGGCTATTTATAAGTTTCTGAGGTCACAGTACCCATTTATTCAGCAATTCTGATTTTCGGACCTGAATAATTGTATGAAATGCATCGTAATTTACTGTTGGCTTCTCTAAAACTCCACTATATTTCCTTTTGGAACAGTGGTCAATGAATTTGCCAAGCCCCCAGGATATTATCTTCATTTCCCAGGAAATCGTTGATATAATCAACTTGTTGACTTTCAACAGAATGAATTCAATTCTAATGTTACTTCTGAAAATGCAAAGACTTCAGAATCTCTTTCCTATAATTCACACTTGTAAAATTACCTTCTACAAGAATATGTTGATGTATACGACTAACGTGATTATACTGTTTCGGTAATCAAATCTATACCTCTATAAACGAGGCGTTGTATATATTTTATTTGAAACAAATTTTATAGATAATTGGTTGTTATGTTTAGATACCAACATATCTTCTACAGAAATACATTTAATTCTTGATTAATTTTGAATGGAGGTTGGTTTTCTCTAACCATATCGACGTTACACGACATCTTATATAATGTAAATCTTACTCGTTTCGCTTGGTACTTCAATATAAACTGAGGCAAAAAAAAATCTGAGAGAAATTGGTTTTGCTACTGACATCTATAAATTTCGTTTCTCTACTAACTTCAGTTATGCCTATGAATAAACTTATGTATTAAGCAAAATGATAAATTTGTTTCTTGAAGTTGTATTTTTACACTTGATTTATTTCAATTTATCGAATTCCTCAATGCAGGCAAATTCTTCTTCTTTTGAATATCAAAATAAGTAAATAATATCAGTAACTTAGCATTCTCTTCCAAATTAAATGTGACTACATAACAAATACACACACACACGGTAGGAAACGAACTGCCAGCAGTTATCGCTGTGCATAGAG
>JAPDSC010050177.1:275964-287974 GCA_026290005.1 Latrodectus geometricus | reverse complement strand
TATTGAACTTAGATTTTAATGGGTTTGGAAAATATTGACTTAATTTTTTGTCAAACTATCGTTACTTTTTTTGCACACGAGCCTGGAGAAAGACCAACGTTTATCTTAATTAAAGAGGAATTTAATATTTGTCAAATTCACATTTTCTTTTCAGTTCGCTCTAACTGTTTTCAACTCCTTTTAATCTAACAGGTGTGATCATATTTATAACTTGACTAATTGTTTATTTTAAATTCTATTCCTGTAGCTCTTTCTATGCAATGAGGAATGGGATTGTATTAACCACATATATCTCCTCAGATATACAATTTGATGCATAGAAAGAAAATGGTTGCAATTTTTCTGAACATATTATTTTCTATGTGTATTGAGAGATATTCGAACAAATAAAAGCTTAAAAAATAGAACTATAGTTGCAGATTGTTTTAAAATACACACACACACATATATATACATACACGTATATATATATATATATATATATATATATATATATATATATATATATATACACGCGTGCCTGAGCTGATGGTTTTATAATAAAAGTTATAATTGAAAAGAAAGCTATCACTTCAAAATTAGATTGTGAGTTAATAAACTGAGTCATAAGAATATGAGAAAGAAATCAAACAGAAAGAAATCAAACAGAAAGAAACAATAGTTAAAAAAATGATATAAGTTAACAGCAGTAGTATTAAAAATCATGTATTATTACTTTCAATAAACAATCAAGGTAACAGAATTTCAAGCAATTAGGAATCTTTCTTGCATGCATTTCGAAAAATGATCCATAATTTTTACAATCACTAATGTTACTTAATTTAATATAGATTAAATATATTATCTATAAAAAATTTATTTATTGTTATATATTGTATTTAAATTTTTAACGGTAAAGCGTGCTTGAATAAGTACTATAATGAAATGTGCAAACCAATCCCAAACGCAAGATATTTTACAATTAACTGTATCAAGATTAATTTAAAAAAAACTAATTTTAAATGGTGAATGTATTTATATAAATTGAAATTTTAAGTTTACGATTATAAGAAAAATAGGTACAAAAATAACTGTTGGGATCCTCATTTATATTTAAAAATCTCATCACAATAATGGTACTAAAATTTAGGATTAGTTTCTCATTGCGAACAAGTAGTAACTTACTGTCTTAAATTTGAAGAAGTACTTTATTTGAGATAGTGCCAAGGAGAAAAGAAATATCAGAAACCATCCTCTTTAGTGTTGTCAATTAGCGATGTGCTCAAACTCCTTTAGCACTAAAGGGAAGTTTCCAAACTTAAACGTCCCCTCGCCGACCTCAACAAAGTTGATCTATCCAGCTGAATGGGAATCCTTCGACAACAAGGGGTTTGGTGGTGAGTCGTTACTCGATAATGACGCCTTCTTCCATCAATCACGTGACCTCCGATAAATTCCTTCGTACTTTCTGAAGGATTTTCGAGATGTCCTATCATCCTGCCATCCACCACTTATTAGCTGGAAAGGGAAGAACTTTCTTAGGAAGAAAGGAGGAAGTTTTCAACTTTAATCACGTGCTTAATCCTTGTTGCCTTTTGAATCGCTTTGAACTCTTTCTCCCATTGTAAGTACTAAAGGATATTTTCGTTGTAATAAGGAACTAATTTACATAATCTCACTTATTTAAACCGTCTTCATGTGTCTTGATACAGTTTGGGATTATTAGAAGGAACATTTGTGCATTTAATAAAGTGGCCATGCTCGTTGAAAATACAGTAAATATTCATTTATTTATACACTTGATTTTGCGCATGTAAATACTTTTTCTCGTTCGATTGTTGAATGAATGATATCCTTTTATCATGAAAGGCAAATGTTTGCAAGTAAAAATTAGCATAATATCATTAATAACGTATAAGGTTTGCTACAATTTTATTTCGAAATTGCTCATTTGTATTCAGTATACATAGTAAGTGTATTTTATAAACCTATATAAAATAACGGTTATTAAATATATATAAATCTGTATATTTAATATTTTTATAAACAATTATTTAAGCTAATACTAATTTATAAAATTTTAATTTAAAAATATTGACCCTGACAGTATAAATTTAGAACTGCAAGGTGTAATGAACTATAAAAAACTAATTGCATTACTTGTTTAATTAGAAATAAAAAGTAATAAATTTTCAATTTTCACGATAATCGAATCCTGCTGGTTTGGCGAAGGAAATATCACTGTATAATGTACAAACTGGGTTATGTAATAAAAGAATATCAAAATAAACGTATATAAAATTCATAAAAAATGTGATCATGGAAAGTAAAAACTTAGAAAATTTGCAATTTAATTAGCATGCTCTTAAAAGACATTACTGAAGTTTCTAAACATCGCAATAAAGATTTTTTTATGAAACTTTTTTTTGTTATTTTATTTTTCCCTACATTATAATATTATTGTATTTTACACAACGTCATTTTACAATATATGTAATTTATTGTAGTTATCTTAATTATTTTATAGAATATAAATAAAATTAATTAGAATATATTATTACATGATGTATAGTGACCTATACATTTAAAGACTATTGCATGTTTTATGAATAAAATGTATATATTCATGAAAACAAAAAAACGCTATACGTAATAGTTTATTTAATAATTTATAGGTATTTACATTCTTCAAGAGCATATTGTGTTATCTGTACTTAGCACACAACATGTCGTTTATCCAGGAGCCAAAATAATTTTTTTTATATATTCACACTTCTATTTCCTTCTCCTAATATGTTATGACAATATTTTTACAACTTGAAGAGAGGAATGTGCAAAATTTGAACATCATTTCAAACTTGAAATGCTTTAATATTCATTTACACATGACTTAACAGGTAGATAAAAAGCTATCTTTACCTACACTTGTTATTATTATACACTTGATATGTTCCTCTTTACACACCCTCTTATCCTGTTCAAAGAGTCTTTTCTCTTTAATTCATCATTTCACGGTTGCAGTTTACGCTTATTTGCACTGCTGGAAAATAATACACTGCCCAAAGCGACAGACCGACGTATCAACTTTCTTTAAAGACTCGCAACAATGTTTGTTCAAGTATTTTAGTTTTCTGTTGACACAGTGGGGTGGAGGGGGATGTGTTATTTTCTGAGAGTAAGCTAGAACTAATCTTTAGGCACTGTTAATGGCAGTTTACAAGCCGTTAAAAGAGGGAATTCTAAGTATTTCAGACAACATGGGTTGGTTTTTACTTTTCAATAACCGTCATCTGACTGCCGGAGGTGTTCTTAACACATTCGGTTTATTTATTTTTTCACGTCCACATATTTAAAGAAACATAATTTTGTGTATGTTATGTTTTCAGTTGTTCTTTTTTGGAGAAAGAAACAGTTCCTCTTGTAACAGTAAAACTCTATTTTCAATCATTATTAAAATTCAAAGAATAAATGATTATTGTGTTAGGCATTTTATTTTTTATGATTATTATTGGGCATATCTAATTTAGAGTTTTGATATTCAGCATTTTATTCTTAAACCTAATTATTGTTATAAATTTTAATTCAAGTTAATGTAAAACATGACCAATGATTCAATGGTCATGATTAAATGTATTTTGCTTTAAGATATTATTTTAATTTTTTCAGTTCAGATAAATTAGATTCATTGCAGATATGAGGCTTGAATCCTTAGAGCTGTACCCTTCTGCTCAACAGTTCATGATTTAAATTTTCGTTTTAAGCTTATTGTAGTTCAAAATTTACTTTGTACCGTTAGTCTCGGTGGAGTTAAGTTTCGTGTGCAAAAAGTGATGATATAGTGCTAAATAAAACAAACGATAAAACTCATAAATATATCGAGAAAATTACAATAATGCACAATTCATTTAACTCGTTGCGAAATTATATATTAGGTTGGGGAAAAAGAAATCCATTATTTTTACGTAAGCGTTTTGTAACTTCTTTCAGATTGGCTTTGTAAAAAGGTTTAAAACAGTTTTCATGTAGATTTTTAGGTCTTGTGTGAAGCTAAGACTCCTGACATGCTGTCAAGTTTGATAATTTTTGATATTTTATAGACATTCTCGACGATGTTGTATCCATGCGAGGTGCATCTTTAACATCCAAATACCCAAATGGAATCGACGAAACCAAAATTGTGCGTAACTGGTTGTTACAGTCATACATAGGACGATAAACACCTTTCAAAATTTTAGCCACCTGGTTAGCATTTTCGCCATTATAAAAGAAAAACAAAAATGTATCGAACTTTCTGTTTGTTGTCTTCTATTTTTAAAACCTTGTACTCATAACTGAATTCATCAAACAAAAAACCGAAAGAGAATATTTTATTGTCAAATGTCACCGTTCCAATGAGCATAAATCTGAAATTGTTTGATCGATACCTCACGAGATAGTGATCACTACAGACGTCTACCGACAAAATAATGGATAACTTTTTCCCCAAACTAATATAGATATTAAAGCACTATGTTACTAAATCAAATTCTGTATTATACACATATTTAAATGTATTTCGCTTTAAGAATATTAGAGGTAAATAAATTTCGATATTCGTGCTACTTTGACTTATATGATGTAAATATCCTTAACCTTAGATATATAAAACGTTTTCTAATAGAAATTTATATATTTTTCATGTGAAAATAATATGATAATAATGTTTTTATCATCTTTAGTAATCATGCTATAAAAGTTAAGTGGTTTTCTTGTTTTCTGGACGTTTAACTGGTTTTTGAGAGTACACTTTAAGTACTTCTGATATTCAATAAAAAAAATGTAAAGTAACAAAAATAATTTTTGAAATTACAATTATCAATACTTGAAACAATTTTATGATTATTTAAAAAATTTTGAGTCTATAAAACCTGTGAATACACTCAATTTTCAATCTTCATCATTTTGAAAGAAATTTTAACTAGAATTTTTACAAACAACTTAACAAGTTCAGCACGAACTGAGAGCTCGTTTATTAGATCCAATATCAATCCCTCTGAATGCAAATCAAAAGAGAAATATCACAAATTCAGATTTAACATTGATTTTCTCCTTATTTAAGCATCTATTTATTGATTTATTTTAAGTTTCTTAAGAACCGCAGAATGGGATAATGCTTATGGACTGGAATGCAATGTTAAAATACTATATGATTTTTTTTTCGAACATAATTGGAGGGATTATACAGAAATTCAATATTAAAGCTTTTACCTTGGATTTGAACTTCAATAAATTGGAGTTAAAGCAAAACAAGAAAACTTCCATATCAGTAAAGTGTAATATTTATTGAAAGATTTTGTCATAACTACTACGATTTCTATATAATGAAAGTCACATTAAGAAACGTTTTCGTGACTTAAATGCTTGTTGGGAAAAAATGTCATGCAGAATAATTTTGATGATAATAAAAGTAAAATATATAATTATTTTTTTTTTATTCTTTCCTCTTTTCCCTAACTAAAACTTTTTAACTTCAAAATTCTCTTAAAAATATTTACCATCACATGATTTTCAATGCGATAACCTTGAAAAAATTAAATATGATTTGCATTTAATAAATAATAAGTACTCCTTATATATTTTTCTGACATAATAATTTAAATAATTATTGTAAATACTTTGAATTGTTCAAACTTCTTTCCAATTACTATTAAGGATTTCACTGACAGTCAGGAATCACGAATCACATTTTATAAATGAATTTGTATTAATATATAAGCAATTCAAATGTTTTTATTTTATAATAATATTTATGTTAAATTTAAACTGAGGATAACATGTACACACCAAATAAAATTAACTTAAATAATCTTGGTATAAATAACTTTTACTTAATTAATTTGTGCATAGTTTTATTAATCTTAATATAAAAATGTTTTAATCTTTACTGATAAAACTTTAATTAAATTTACACTTATGGTAATTTAAATTAATTTCAGTTCTTTAAAATTGAGAATAAATTTATTATACTTAAATATATGTTTATCTCCAATCAATCGTGATTTTTCTTAAATATCTGGCTTGGTGCCATTAATTAAGTATACGTCTATTTAATTGAATGAAGAAGTACTCCACGAAACACACCCGAAAATAAATCGATATAAATAATTTCTATTATTTATTTCGTTCTATTAAATATTTATAACCCAGCTTTTTTTACTCAAATCATAAGGAACAGCAACAATTAAACTTGTTTATTATGAAAGAATATAAAGACAATGTGCAATAAAATTTATAAAGCAAATCAGAATTCTTCAAGGATAATTAGATAAAAAAATAAAATTTCTCTGGACAATAATCCATACAAAATTAATTTCTAGAGAAAAATTCGTGGGAGGCTCACTACAGGTGGCCCCACACAGTCTCAGTGGTAACGAACCTCTAGCTGTTTAATGAATAGCATAACTGAATCTTTTTTGCATAACGGCTATCACACAGCTATTAAAATACTATCTTCGTTTTCTGCAGAGACAAGGGGAACCCTTGCAAGAACCGGTTGTGAACTGAGGAGAGAGGTTATGTTCTGTCTTCTACACCCGGAATGAAAGTAAACAGATTTATTTTATCATTAACTGTTCTGGATTGGCGAAGATATTGCATTTATTAATTTTAAATTATCGCATCTGCAGCACCTGGGGCTATTTTGAGGAAGTAGACAAGACTTTTTTGTGCGACCAACAAGTAGACACGTGTGTCTGGTATGGCGTCGTCAGTGTCACTGTCCGATAAATGTCTGCTGTATCTATTTGCACGGCATAGCATGCAGGATTGTTTCGATGGGGACATATCTCGAGACAAAATCGAGTATCAATTAATTGAACTCTCAAGCAGGACAAGTTAGAAAGAGCTTGTTTGAGTTGAAACAATAATGAACTTCCTTCATTCTTATTTGAATATCGGAATGGAGAGTAAAGAAAAGTACCTATTGAAAAGAAAACTCTTTTTGAGTGTGATGTCTTTGAATCATATTACTTATATTTTTATGTGAAATTGTGTATTAGTCATTAATGGTCGGATTTTTATAAAAAGGAGACGTGATTTTGAAATCAATGAAATATTTTTGCTTAATTTTGATTTTAACTTAGAATTGTTATATTAACATAGAGAGATTATTCATATTTTAACTTAGAAATGGTTTTTCTCCAGGAATTGCTTTAAAAACGGCATAAAGTATCTAGATAAATTTCTAATTTAAAAATAAACCCAATATTAAGACAAGAAATTTTGCCGTTAATTTCAATTACAATTTTGTGACTTATTTAAGTTACGGTACCTTTATTATTGCATTGTGGAATATATAATGAAAACTCACTTTATAGAATCCTCGCCAATTTTACAGTTAAAATTTTTAAGATTCCTTATGAAATTAAATTTTAAGTTTTGAATAGTGAAATTTCTTAAACTTTCCAGTAAATAAATATTTTAGTTAGACCATCACCATTATATTTAAAACCACTTCATATAAGAGAATTACGATTAGAATAAAAATGTGAAAGAATTGAATGTTTTAATCATAATTTCATCAAAACATTTTCCTCACATATGCAAAAGTAATGTAATAAATTGATAAAAAAGTAATGTAATATATATAATATTATAAACATTATAATGTAATAAATATAGGTAAATGTAAATCAATAAATAGATTAATAAAAAAAGATGGATTCGGTAGTTTTTCTTAGAAAGCTTTATGAATAATTTTTTTAGAAAAAATTTCATAGTTAATGAGTCATATTATCACAGCAAGAAACGCGGATAGGAAAACAAAACTGATAACGAAAAAGGATTGAGCATTCTTTCATAGAACTTTCGTTGTTCCATAATGCAATAATGAAACCAGTAATTTTTTGCTATAAGAGGTATGATTTTACACTCCAGAGGAATATACTAATTTAATGCTCTGCATTTAAAGTATCCGAATGAGAGACATTTATTAGATTAATGAAATGCTTCAATCTGAAATGAGATTGAATCTGTAAATCACTTTAAATCCTTGAAAAAATATTCAGTCATATTATTACTGCTTTTTCCAATAGCAAAAGCATTAACGTTAAAAACCTTTTTTACATAATTTGATCTTCTAATCATATATGCTTGAAGGTTTAAATGTCTAAAAATTTATTTAGTCAAAGTATCCATTGAAGATTGTTAACTATTAAGCTATTTATAAACTAATTATAAAAAGAATTCTATCGATGACATGATGATTACAATACTGTATAATTATATTATATTTAAATGCAAGAATGCCTTAAATGGCTGCAATAATACTTTAGTTACCTGAACCTAAGTATTTTGGTCAATGATTTATTCAGTTTCACAAGAGAACCAAGTCAATGGTAAGAAAAATTTGTTCACAGAATTTTGGAGCAGTGAATAATTCATATAATAGCACTTTGCCACTATGAGTCTAAGGAATCTAATAATTTGTACCACACTGAAAATTTTTCAGCAGTTCTTGTTGATCAGAATCATGATTCATCTATATAAGTAATGATTTTTTTTCAACAATTCAGATTGCAATTGATGAATTGAAGCACACATGCTTTTGTTAAAATAATTTGAATTGGACTCCTCCTTCTATATTTCCTCCATGATATATTTTGTGGCACTATTATTACATAAATTTATTAAAAGTCTCATGCTGAACATAAGTATCATTTGATGCATTCTTGGTTGTATATTAACAAGGATTATACTACTCAAATAATGTTTCTTTGAATAATAAATACACGCAATCAATTAATATTATTTTAGGTTATTCTAAAATTATATAACTCTTGTACATTAATGACACAATGAAAAAGGACAATGCAATACCAATAAACTTTCCACACAAAAAAAGGGTTTTCTGCCAAATATTCATAGCCTAACTATTTTTTTATAGTCTTTCCTGCTTATATAAATATTGAAGCTATTGATTAAGTCATGTTATAGCCATTTTATATTGTTATATCATCATTTAGTTATGACAAAATTTTACTAATAAACTATCGTCTAGTTGAATAAAATAATGTGGTATAGAATTTTAATGAAGAAAATGTGCAACTAAGATATGAAAACTTCTTCTCTTGACTGATATTATAAGTATTACTTTTTGAAGATTCTTGTTTTTTCTAAATCCCTACCAGTATTGGAATATTAAGGGATGAAACAATATAAATGATTAATGATATTAATAAATGCAAATCTTTTTTTTTCTTTTTTTTTTCAAAATATGCTAGGTGCAACAGAAAAGACGAAAGAGTGAGAAATTTAAGAATAACATTTCGAAAAATAATTTAGTCGTTTAAAACTCTTAAAACAGCAAATTTCTGAAAATAATTGGCGTTACTTTTAATTTTAAATACTTAAAAATAATTATGAATGAATTGAACCTTGACAAAATCAAATTTAGTAATTTTATCTAGTTTTTCATTAAAAAAATCAGAAAAGTGAATAAATTGAAAGATTTTGTAGAGTTATCAGACCTGCATAAATTAAGGAGAATTACTTAAATTGCAAACATTATCTTATTTAACTGATCATTGTCATTTGTTTTAATTGAAAGACTAATACTTTATGCTATTTGTGACTTCATTCACTATAAGTCAAGTTTTAAATTGAAATTTGTAATATTTGATCCTTAACACAACAACAACTTTTGAAATCCTATCAAGGTATTCGTTAAAAGCAATCTGGAAAGAGATGGGATTAAAATATTTCTACCAACTGTAATTAGACCAGAGTCTAACAAAACTGCGAATCAAGAGAACAGTCTCTTAAATTCCAAACCTTATCTTGTTTTACTGAGCTTTGTCATTTGCGTTAATTGAGAGACTATAATCCACACTCCATTGCAAATAATCTTCTCGAGAAATCAAGTCTCAAATTAATGTTTGTTGTTTAAAATCATGTTTGTAAAAACTAAAATTATTTAAATAGACAGAGAAGTAAACATTTAATGAAATTTAGACAGATAAAGAGAGTCTTAGTAGATTTCCAAAGAAAGGGTTAATACAGGATTAGACAAGACATTAATGTTGTAAATAAACGTTTATATTTTCGCTAAAAATGATAAAAAATATTCCCATATTAGTGAAAGATATAAATATTTGTCACAGAATTTTAATAATAAAAGTAGATCATTTGGTAAATATGTGTAATTATTGTTTTTGATTAAATATAGTAATATAAGTATCAATGCATTTAAAAGAAAATTATTTAAAATAACTAAAGGTAAAAAAAGATTAATAGAGAAATTGCGTGTAAGCTAAACCATTGCAAATAAAAACAGCAAATAAATAAGGAGATGCATAAGCTTGATTCTATTTTACCACAAAAAGAGAAATTACATTTTTATATAATTAAGACTTTCTTAATAATGGGGAACAAAATATTTATTTTTAGTAAGGAAATGACTGATATGAAAGGTTGAATTAATCACTGTAATAATAATATCTAAGGAAGGAGTTATATATATTTAGAGCATGCATAAAATTTCATGTATTTTTCAGTAACTACAATATGTTTTTTTTTTATGTTTGATATGTGTTTTTCTAAAATACTCTATTAAGTATGTTGCATAATCAATTTATTTCCACACAAATGATTTTAAACTAAACCATTAATTATTTTTGTTTTTTATTTTTTATTATTGTACTTGTACTGCTATTATTATAACTAACATCATTTATTCAACTTACAAATTTGGTAAATGGTTTCAAATACACATATATTTTAATATAAATATAATTCAATTATATACTTTTTATATATTTTATTAAGGAAAATATGTTAAAATTTAATGCTTTTTAATAAAATATATTGCTTTAATCTTATTTATTTTAAAATTTAAATACAAATGTTCCTACTTATAACAAAGTACAGCTTGCTACATCGTTATTTGAGTTTATAGACTAACATATCTTAAATTTCACATCATACACTTTCTCTTTCGGAAACAAATTATCTGATACTTGTGATCACAAACTTAGGTCAATTTCCAAGAAAGAAAAATTATCTGTCCACGAAACATTTTTTTGTTGTTTCTTTTCGTAGTACAAACAAATCCCAAAACAAAACAGGAGACAAAATGCGGTTGATTCAAAAATAAGAAGTAACTATTACTTTTTTGGGCGTTCAGAACGTTAGATGTTCGAGAGTTTTATTTTGATCCTGTTATTTCTTGAGAAGATTAAGTGCACTAGATCTACCTTCCTATTATCCAGAGCTGCAACATTCCCAACGCTTAATGGTCCCCTGGCATCAGGAGAAACAAAGGCATTGAATTTGTGTTGCAATCAATCACGAGGCCCCCGAAACTCCACCAAAGTTTCACAGTTTACCTCTACCACAATTTCAGAAAATTTTTCTTTATTATTAGAGGAAGATCTAATCTTAGATGGGCCATTGACTAAGAGAGAATATTATACAATAGAATAATTAACCATAGATAATATATTTTAAATTTTTACCAATATAAGAATATAAGACACAATAAAATGGGGGAAATATTCCGTTGATGGTTTTTATCAAACAAGACTTTCAATATCATAGTTTTTTTTTACACTTTTAGTAAAGGTAATTTTACATGCAACAAGATTTAGAAATTAATTATTATTTCTCTCAAGGGAAATTTAAATTCCTTGTCCATTGCATTAAACACGCTATTTGGAAGCAACTTAAGATGAGATGAATGATACTCACATTTAATTTACACCAATTTATTTATAAAAATTAAAAAAAGATAATAGGAAAATATATGCTATGGTACATATGTTTTCAAATTTTACTACTAACATATATTATTTCGCAACTTTCATGGAAAAGTTTTCTGATTATCCTTATTATTTTGTTGGCTAAATTAATAATGAATGTTATTTTATTATAATTATTATAAGCTGGAAAATTATCCAATTGATATTTTTATATTTATATTATTTATTGGGAAATAACTACCATTGAGATTATTTAAATAATATATATATATATATATATATATATATATATATAT
>JAPDSC010050177.1:249215-264839 GCA_026290005.1 Latrodectus geometricus | reverse complement strand
AGGGCGGAATAATACTCGGACGTGGAGACGATTGTCCGGCTAAATCGTAAGCAAAGGCTTGCGCACAGCGGCCGGATTAAGGACATGAGGATATAGATTGCGCTAAGGAGAATGTGACGTTCACAAAGGGGAACGTGATTTCCGTGGAGACTCCTTGCGAATTACACCGTCCTGCCCCCCTCCCAACCCCATGAAGAAGGTCTCCGTAATTGTGATGTGGAAAAGGGAGGGAAGGAATATCACCCAAAATATCTTCGATCCGATGTGGTTACTTAACTCTATTGAATTATATACGCCTTCTATCGCTTTTCGCTTATATTGAGCAGGGGACAATGGACTTGAATAAGTCATAACCACTCTAAATTAAACTCTGCAGGCTTGGTATGCTTTAAAACTTTTGCCACTTTATGGAGAGTATCAACTAACTTTTCCCATATCGTTTTGATAAAATTTAGCTGAAAATTTGCCTTACAACTCATTTTATTAAAGACAATAAGTTTGAACAAACTACAACTACTCTATAATAAACTCTATAGAATAAGTATACTTTACAATTATTGTTGCTTTTTCAAATAAGTGATAAGCTCATTTTTAAGTCAAGTTTTAAAGAAACTTAAATGAAATTTTACCTTCAAAACACATTTTTATATAACAACGGACTTGAATAAATCAGTCACAGGAAAGTAAATTCTATTTAGAGTTATATGTTATATTTCTGCGAGTTATTTTTTAAACTCACTTTAAAAATATGATTTTGATGCAATTTAGCTGAAGTTTAAACGTTAAAATTTGTTTTATAAAGTTACTTTGAATTTTATAGAATATAGGAAATAGTTTATAAAGTGTTTCAAATTATATAATCTTATAAAAAGAGTATGCTTTTTTTCATGTTGTAACTAACATTTCAACTTGATAGCATTTGAGTTTAGTAAAATATTTTAAATTTATAAATAAACCAGATTATTACATAAAAATAAATTACAAAAATCTTAAAAAACCAAATTTTGTTTTTAGGGAAAGTGTATTAAATTTTTTGGAAATTTACTGTAGAAGCGTGTAAGTTAATGAAAATTTTTTTTAACCAATTACTTTTTTCTGGGATTTAAAATTTTAAAGCAATATTAATTAAATTCTAATATTAAGGCACATTAGTAAAATACATTGTGAAACTTTATATTTTCTAATATTGTATCCTGGAAAAATTGCATAAAATTCACAAAAATAATTAATCATGTTGCTTAAAATTATTTTCCTTCAAAATATTACAGTAAATAATGTGGGAAAGGTTTTAAAATATTTGGAACACTATTTTATAACTATTTATCTGCCATCTATAGATACACTTGATCAAATGTGTTCTTTCTATTTGACAGCTACATAAAAATATGTTTTTATTAGTATAAGTTGAATTATGGATAAAATATAAAATTCATACATTAAGCGTTGTAACTAAATAAAAATATAAAATAAAAATTTTTTATGCACAACTATGTTCCAGATAACATTAAACTTTAGTATAATTATTTTTTACATAATAAAAACATCCCAATATAAAATGAAAAACACAAATTCTAACTATTTTTAGATATTTATATAATGTTTAATTATGACAAGAATGCTGATTTTTATCTGAGTTTAAATAACGCTAAGCACACATTTTTCTTTTAAAGTTCTTTATATATTGTTTGTAGTTTTTGTGATGTTTAAATGCAATTGGAAAGTAATTTAATAGCACTGAGGATTGATTTTATTGTAAGCACTATAATGTTTTATATTTGGAACACAAAAAGCATTTTAAAATTACGTATTTGCACCATTTGAATAATATACAACAACTAAATCCATATTTAATATACATTAATAGCTATTTATTTAATTGAATAAATTATGACGAAAGCTTGAGAAAAGATAGGAATAACCAAAAATAATGAACTACTTGTTTCTATTTGGTTATTTTTTGATAGTAAAATCACATATTTCAGTGATTTAGCTTATATATAAAAAGTTTTCATTTCATTATTTGATAATGTCATTCTAAAATCTCATTTTATTACTAAAAAATGTCATAAATTTCTTACAATATAAATGTGATAACGTCTCAGTGATAAAATGCTATTTTTAAATAAAACTTTATCTTATTTTTGAAAATTCATTTGCTGTTTCTGTTATAACTTTTTAAAAATTCTAAAAAAGAAACCAAATAGTTGAAATTATTAAAAAGATATACTTATTATTATATTTAATAATTAAATTTTAACTTATTAAATAATATTTGCTAATTGTATCAAAAATAAATTGAAATTATATTCCTCAATTATTATATCTATTTGGAATATAAAGTAATTGCAGAATTTCAATTACTTTGAGTTATTGTTTTTACGAAATGTAAATTCATTGTGTTATTAATCTCAACATTTTCGAAACTAATATAAAAAGGGTTTGCAGAGGAAATCCCCAACATTAACAATTGCTCCAATCTCTGTATGAAATTTCTATAGCTGCAATTTCAAATTATGCGAGTTAAAAAGAGTTCGGAATTTAAGCATTTTTTATATTTTTTTATTATCTATCTTCACGAAAGTATTTTTACATGATCAAAAACAAATTCTTGAGGTCAAAGGACCTTCTCACCTTCATCGATTACAAGGAGCTATTCATTGAAACGTATGAATCTTCATCAGTGGAAGAGCATGGAAACAGGTTTCTGGTGGTATCGAATGACTTTCATAAGAAATTCTGAACTCTATACCAATAGATTAATCTGCTGCAAGTCATTTTTTTGTTCCAAAACAAGCGATTATTACACGTTAACATAATCGGTAGAGACCGATTACACTCGATCACTTCTGCAGCAAGTGGCGGTGGCGCTGAAAATTACAGGACAGAATTCAACAGGAAAGCGTCATAAAGAGAAAGAAATGTATCTTGATCTCGAAATCTCTTAGAAATAAAAAGCATATGTTCCCAGTCTGTCATTTTCACACTTCTTGAATTAAACATGACAAATTTTATTCTGGTATTGGATAGTTTGATAAAAAGAATTCCTTAAAAGTGATAGGTCGAAATGCTTCTGTAAGCAGGCTATAATATATCCGTCATCAATAGATAGTAAGAGTTTTCATCTGCACCACAAAATGTTCGTCTCATGCAAAAATTGATAAGTTATTCTATGCTAAGCCGAAAGATATCTTGTAACCGATTTCTTGACTAAATTATTTTTAAATATCAATGACGACTAAAATTAAATTAAATACTGCTATATAGCAAGATGAATGGTTAAGAATATTGAGCAATATACCCACATGTTATGTATTACATAATAGACATTTTCGTTCTATTCTGGAAATTTTTGAATAACTGTTAATTGAAAGTGATTGCAATTGTAAAAAAGTTCTTTACTTTCACATTTTTATACCAAATAAAGCTAATGAAAATTTAAATTATTTCAAGCAAATAAATATAAATCAACCTACATGATTAAAAGTAAATCATTTAATTGGATCTCAATTAAGCAGATTTATTTAAATTAATTTTGTGTTGTATTCTATAAGGGAAAATATTTATTATATAGAATCAACTCCTGAAATTGATATTATGAGAATATGTAAGACTTTTAATGTAAAATTATTCAAATATTACTCAAATAATTATTAAAATATTTCTTAAACAAATTATTCAAATATTACTTAAACATTGCAATTAAAATATTTGTGCATATTTACATTTAAAATGCACCAGATTATTTCGTCTTTTTTATTATTTATAAAACACATTTTAGGAGGTTTTGATGTTTTCTTAATAAGTTTTCATTTGATTATTAATTTTAATGTGAAAAAAAAATCATTATTTAATACGAGAAAATTTATTAAGATAAGAAAAATACATCAATTTATAAGTTATGCTATCTCGCAATTAGCTGTATTCTGTATTTAGATAAAAAAATAGATTTTATCTATTACAATATGATTCATCATACTTCCTATGAGATAATTAGCATAAATCATTTGAAGTTTTCCAATTAGCGTTATCACACAAACATACATATCCTGCATGTAACAGCACAACAGAGCCTAATGCAAATACTGGTATAATTATTCAGCAGTTACTTGCTTATTCTCGCTCGCTGAATTAATAAGTTAAATGCGGACATTCTGACAATACGATCGATTCCTATTAATGGCACTCAAACCATATTATATTCTCACAATAAATGTTTTATTAATAATTTTTGAACTTCCCAAAATTAATTTTAGATTCCATTGATTTTACTGATTTTTATCGTTAATTGCGCCTATTTAGACACATAATGACTTTGCCAAGAATGAAAAGATCTTTGATAATTTTGATAAAGGGCAAAGAGAGCTGACTCATAAATTGGTGATCTTGGAAAGCGATATAACACAAAGGAGTGGTTGCAGTCTTACAGAACATGGATTCTTGTCATCATTAAAGGCAAAATTTGCTGTCCGAACACAACTAATTAATAGGTTCAAGAGCAATTTTAGATTGGTAACTTGGCCCCAGTCTGAAGACAGGAAAAGACTGATGTTGTTGACCGTTATCGATTCGACGTAGTGTATGTATAAGTATTTTCTTTTTTTCTTCTCTTATCTCCAATGAAGCGAGTGAATTTACTTCAGTTTTTAATCAATATGCTTTCTAAAAATGAAATAAAAATTCAAGCAACAAAATGTAAATAAAATTACTTAGAAATATATTTAAAGGAAACTTGAAAACATATATTTTACAATTTTAATATTTCACTCTTCCAATAAAATAAAATTTTTGCTAACAAAGAAATTGCGAATGAATGCAAATTATACTACTAAAGCATCATATTAAAAGAATTTTACAAAACATTTTTATTATAAATTAAGAATTTTCTTTACATAGTATTAAAACTTTTAATTTATTATGGAATTGGAAATAATAGCATAATGATAATGATCTCCTCGGTTTTTATACTTTGTATTAAAAGCCTAAAAGCAAAAATTTCCATCAAATGCATAAACAAGTGTTTTTTAAAATGACTTCTTAAAATTTGGACTGAGGTGGGGCAGTCCCAATTGCGTATTTCATTTCTTAAGATCGACCACCTGGTTCATGAAGATTGATAATGTTGTTTGAATAACCCTTGTTCCAAATATTTTGAATCATAATATCAGAAAATAGTTCAGCTTGTGAGGTGAAGTATTCTGTCTTTGTAGCGCAATATTTCACAATCATTATAATTTTGACTAAAACTATAATACAGAGATTCGTTTCACATTGGTATCTAATACAAAAGAATGTCAATAAAAATGATTCTACACTTCCTTCTATTATATTTTATTTTCTGAGCATGATTTTAAAAATATTTAACATCAAAAACATCATACAATCAAAACCAAATTTTATAATTTTTTGGGGAAATCAAAAGTCAGTGACCAAGTTTCATTGAGATCAATTTAAAATAAAATATTGCGCGAACTGGAACAACAATAGAATTGAAATAGAAGTTAGTTTTCCAGCGATCAGAGAAAGGATTTAATTTTGGCATTACGTGTCTGGAGATAATGTGACAGACGCGATCATAAATAGGTTTCAATAGCTAATTGATAATTTTTGGTCAGTAATATAGACAACACCAGATATGAAATACAGAATACTCTAATTTTCATTTTAAGCTCACTATTATCATAATGGTACATTAAATAATTCAGATGATCTAATACCTATTTATATTTTAGTTCCAAACAAGTCGAATTCAAGAAGAACGTTGAAAAAACACAAATTACTTTTGTTGGATTGATTTGCTTTTGTTGATTTACTTGTTACTATGTCTTGGATTTTTCTTCTGCTAGAAATATTTGGAGTAATATTAGAGAGGCAACTATATATTAATGTAGCAACAGTCATTAAGATTTGTTATAGATTTACTTGCTAAGTGGTAGAACAGTCCGAAAAATTTAATTAGATACATATTTTGAGTTTATATCCTTGTTAATTAATTCACCTAACTTTTAATTGTTGTGTTATTATTTATTTAATCGCTATCAAGATTGGGGCTGCATATAGTTTTATTCTTGATAAATAGATCAAATAAAATAAATGAGCAAAAATTCTATGTATTGGAATTAATTAAATTTATTTGTGATTGCATTATTGTAAAGTTCTTAAACCTGATTTTTTTATTGGTAATATTTAGCTAATTATATTTTACGCCACATTAAAATTTTTTTATAAATTATATATTTTAACATACTCTTTTTTTCGAGCTAAATCAACTTGAATATTCACACCACAGTTTTACAATCAGTTTATGGCCGTAAGAAAATATCTTTCATAAAGTGTATGAGTAACACAATTCTGCTTATTTTATAGTTGAAAGGAAATCTTAAATTCATGATGCGATAGGTGAAACATGTAACTATTTTGTTTTCCTTTAAACAAAACAAGCAAACACCGCAAAATAAATTTAGTTGCTTAAAATTCACTGGACAAAGTCTGCTTTTAAATTTATTTTACTATAATTTGCATATATTTCCGTATTCAATGCAAACTTCTAACACTGAACATATAGTTACTGAGTTATTTTGTTAAACTGATAAAGAAAAGATACTTTTCAATGTGATCTAATCATCGTTGTTGAAGATCTTTGAATTGAATCATCTCCCAAAAAAGCTCTCTCAACATGCATCTGAGCGATAAATGAGATTATCCATTAAATAGTGCTTCTGCTCAGGAACTTCACCTTTGAAGTCAAATTGTTTACTAATTTCGAACCAACGCCAAAGAAATTGTCCATTGTTACACGAGTATGAAAACCTGAATTTAATTTCACTTTTTTATTTATATTTTCTTATCCGCACTTAATTCAATAGAATTCTTACATGACACTTCGCATTTTTTTTATCAATATGAAATACGAGAATTGAATACATGGCAGACTTAATTTTAAAATAGTTGTTTCAGAATCTATTGACATCACATATATATTTTTAATATATAGTGAGTTAAAAAAATATAAACTTTGTATCATAAAATAAAATAGTGTGCTAGGCCTTCAGTATCTTTAATAACTAAGCAAATCTTAACAAAGAAAAATATTCCTTTAAAAACATTTTCTGTCGCTTTAATTAGAAATGTATTCTTTATAGTCAAAAAGCTTTCCCTAGATATGGAAAAAAAATCACGGTATTCATACTTTGAATAAAAAAAGGTTAAAATAACGTTATGTATAATATTAGTGTCCCAGACTTAATATTATTCATGCAGATATAAAAAAAGGTATTTTAAGTTTAACAACCATGAAGAAGAATAAAAGTTTAAAAATATAATCTTGTTCTTAAATGTCAGTTTCTTAAATGACGTGTCTTAACTATTTCCTTTGAATATACTCTGTCTTTTTTCCAATAATTTTATAATTTTTTTACAAATAATTTTATACCCATGAAATTTTCAGTATTTAAATTACGTTTAATTATTCAAACAGCATTAAAATCGGAACATTTAGAGAATAAAATTTTTTTAGGTTTTTCAATGGCTTAGAAAATTTAAAGGAAAATTTTCCTTTTCATTTTTTAAATTTTTACTGTACACCAAACATATATTTGAGAAAAAATTTTCATTTGTTAGTAAAATAATATTTTCTCCGTGTTCTTTATTCATTATATGAATATAAACAAAATTTCCAAATTTTTAGAATTTATAATCTAATTTATCTTTGTATTTTCTATAATTTCTCTTCACGTAAAGCAGTTTTCAAGTTACTTAAATATATATATATATATATATGTGTGTGCGTGTGTGTGTGCATATTTAAAAGAGATTTACGTGAGCTATTACAATTTTCTCTTACTTTTTTTTTTTTTTGGCAAAAGAAATATGCATTTCATGTTAAATCTGCTTCAAGAATGTACTATATTAATGTTTATTCTTGATATTTACGTTCATTTTAGGCAGTGGTTTTAAAAAGTTAAGTTAAAAATTATGTCTGGCAGACCATTTCGGGAAGCCTTTTACTGGAAACATTACTTGAATAAGTAAGCTTTTTTTTTCATTTGTTTGAATAAATAATACGAAAACATCATAGGAAAAACATATATACTTGATAATGCAATTACTTTTGTTAAATGTTTCAAATGGATATCCTTAAGAAATTAAGGTTAGAAAAAGTGAATTATTAAGAAGTATACTATTAAAATTAATATTTCCTTCTGTAAAAATAAGATAGAGAGCAAGAAATATTATAATAACATAAAATGTTCATAAGTAAATTCAACATAGCTTTGTAGATTCTTTTAGAGACGAGATTTGTCAAAAACACTACCTATTAATATACATTTCCTTTGCACAAATGTTGCTCTTAGTGCGATGGAAATTAACAAAAGAAATTGTACAGTTTTTTTATATTTATCTGTATACTTATGTTTGTGAGGAATACTAACTTAATTTCAATTATGATGTATTTAAGTATTTCGACATCAAACAATTTAATTAATTTACTGATGATTAAAACAACTAACAAAAATACACAAGTAATTTAGAAAAAAATGGAATGACTTGCAAAATATTGTGCTATATATTTTATCATTAATTAATTTTTAAATTTTGGGTAATAAGAAAATTGTATTTTTTGTATATATTTAAAGGATATAAAAAATATTAATATTGTAAGATATTTTAAGAAGCCAGTGAAAAAAGTTATAATACATGAAAGCCGAATAATATATGAAAATTATGATATAGGAAATGCAAAACAATAACAAAAATACTTTAGTAGCTTAGAAAAATATGGAAATGCTATATATTTTAGCCTCCATTAATTTTAATGCTATACTAAAAATTACGCACTTACTATACTAAAATTATATTAAATCATACTAAAATATTTTTGTTTTCTTTTCATTAAAAGTGAGCTATGTAAGTAATATCTTACCCACATTACATAGGAAAAAATTAAACACTTTTCATAAATTTAGAAGTTAACTTCAAATACTTAATAAAACTATTGAAATTAAATGGGAAATTAAAACATTTTACAATTTCAAAATTACAAAGATTAAAAATCATAAATTTCTTGGGTACGTTACAAATTTTGTTACGAATTTCGACTTATATCTTCTGTTAAGTAAGAACATCCATAAGTTATTTTGCAAAAACCAATTTGAACTTACCATAAACAATGTAAAACCTGTAAATTTTCTTATGGCTTTCAACACTAAAAAAGAATGCGTATTTCCCTTTTTGAAACCCTATCGAGAGGACTTTTCTTGCCGAAGGGGCGTAAAAAATTTACGACGCCAACATCAGCCGTAACATATTGTTCGAAAGCTCTATAAAAGTACAACAGTTGTTGAGAGACGCTTGCTGGTATTGACTTACTTCCAATGAGAGGACGGGACCGTGTGAAGTACTTTGATCAAGTTAGGACTTCATTTACAATTTTAGAGAGACCTATAAAATGACACTTTTCTAATAAAAAAAGAAGCGAAACGAAGTCATAAAACTGCATCTGGCTTGCATAAAAGCGCAACACATTTGATTTTCGGTGGATGAAGCACATTGTTTCTGATCTACTGCCAACGAAGTAGTTTCCGCTCTGAAATGTTTTATGTTTCACATAAAAGATAATTGATAGATACCTGTAAACTAAGTTAACACAGAGAATGAACCGATAACAATAAATCATATGCATAATACGAAGACATTTCAATATTATTAATGAATTCGAAAATTTTAAAATTGATCAAGGATTTATAATGTGGTTTACTTTGATTCTCCATCTCATATTTTGTTCACGAATTTAGCTCAACCAGGGTTTATATTTTTAAAAAATTTGCGAACTATGAAATCACTATTCCAGAGGGCCAAGATGGCAGTCGAGTGTTTAGCGCTCTTGATGTTCATGGTTCAACAGTTCGTGAGTTCAAATCCGAGCTTAAGCAAGAGTGTTTCAGAAGTTCAAAATCCACTTTAAGCCGTAAGTCTCTATTTAATTAACCTTCGTGTGCAAAAAGTATCCGTGGAGAAATTAGTATATCAAATTACTTCAGAGATTGAATTGAGGTTATATATTGTGGAACTAATGGTTAAAACGCTTATCAGATAACCATCAACTTGTATTATTATGAGGTAAGCATTGCATCGAATGAAGTTACTACATATTTTAATACAGAACTTATTTAAAAATAAAGTTGTGAAATAAAATGATTTGAAAAAATATATAATGATGAAATAATGATACATTTATGTCATACTACTAAATTCATGGAATGATAGGCATCAACGATTTGTATAATATTTTTATGCTACTATTTCTCTATTGTCATACCACTTTGATACTTGTTTACAGAAGAAATTTTTCTCGAGTTTTCAAAAATATTATTACTATAAAAACTGCTTAATGTAACTTCTGTTACCAAGAATACTTTTGTATAATCTATGAGGGAGCTTATATGATCCATAATTTTTCTTAGACAGCATTTCAACTTATGCAATAAGATTTGTAGAGAGTTGATTCAGTCAATTTTTATGAAACTATTTATTACGTTTTAATGTTTACACCATTGGTAAAATTTAAGAAAATTCTAGAATGATAATATAGATACAAAAATAAGGCTAATTCAAAATAATATCAACAAATTTCAGGTTTTCATTGAAATTTTCGACAAAAGTATTGATAATCATTTCTTACTCTAACAATACACAATATTTGCAGAGTGAACATGAATTTAAGAAATGAATATCTATATAATCTGGTGTTCCTTTCAGAAATCTCATTCTATCTCTTTCACTAACTATATATGTTACGTACTAAAATCTTAAAGTCCTACAATCGAGTAAGACTTAGAATTAACTTTGAGGAAACTTGTAATATTGTGAAGTTGAGTTTAGGTGTTTATATGATTTTTCTTGTTTTATCGGAATAATCGTGTTTGTAAAGTAATTATTGATTGAATGTTTTTATTAGAACATTCTCTTTTTATTGAAGCCTAATTTACGGCCTCTTTTATTTTTGAAATTTTCTACTAATTACTGCAATTTGTGAAAGAATTTATATCTGATTAATTGATTAGTAAGATATCAATATAAATATCAATATGAAAGTAAATATAAATATAAGATATCAATATAAATATAAAATCTCTCAAATATAAATATGATGTGATTTTTTTATACTTTAATATCTTTAATTTAAGTAATTTTGCATGTTTTTTACTTAACATGTGTTTATTGCAGTTGCATTTAATTGTTAATATATTTTTAACATAAGCACTTTTTCTTTTTTTTCGCTATCACTTCCTATGTTTTTATTCTTTACAGTTACAGAATTACTTAATTTTAAACGTAATTTAAATATGTAGTTTAATATTTTATTATCTCTACTTTATACTCTTACAGAAACAACAATCATCATATTTTTATGTTGATTGTAATTTCCTTAAATCTATTTTTGTTAATAATTTTAAAGTTTTGCATTCATTGATATTTTAAAAAATATTTGAGAAAACGAATTGATTTCATAAAATAATCATATACAAATATATATTGGCACATGCAAAATTAATTTATTCATCTAAACTAATTTTGAAATAATCAAAAATAACTATCATCTCAAGAAATTATCGTTTTTTTAAAATAAGAAGTGATTTTTCAATTATGCTTTGTAAATTCAATATATTGGTAGTTTGAAGTTTTTAATTTATTTTATGACTTATATCAAAACTACTACACTTAAGTTGTAATTATCAATATGAATATTCAGTTCGACAGTTTAAAAAACTATTTCAAGTTAAAAAAATTACTTATGTTTTATAAAAATAGTTTTATTAAAAATGTTTTGTTTAACTCTTTTCCCATATTATTTTTATTATTAAAACTATTTTACAAAATTGATTAATTAAACCCATTTGTTTAAATCTTAAGTAAAGTAAGAAAGATAAAATTTATTGTTCGTACATTTTTATTAATTCGCTCTTATTTCACGTTTTAAAGTTAGAAATATAGTTTATGGAATCCAACCAAATATTAAATAAATGAACAAATATTTACTGCTTTTAGTTGGCAAAGTGGAAAAAATTAAATGTTTAAAGTGTTTGTAATAAATTTTAATGAAGGTAAATTTTGATAAATTTTATGAACGTTTTTGATAAATTTTATCGTTTTACAAATCTAGTAAATAGTGTTGAAATAGAATTATTGGCCAATAAATTGTTTTGAGTAGAACAAGGGTGGTCAACTTTTCTGGGTCATGAGTTACTTTAAATGTTTTATTTGCCTTGCCTTCAATCACGATTAGGGGTTAAGCAAATATATTTTTGAGTAAACGGATCGTAAAAATGAATATCAATGATCACTCCAAAATGTCTAAGCTGTCCTTCCGTCGATCGCGATATTTTTAATAGCCACACCTTCACTAGAAAATGTGAGGATAAATACTAGTTAATTTTGATTAAATGCAGCATATCTTCACATAATCTATAATGAAATGAAGAGCGAAATTCAGGAAAGAAAAGGAAAATCTTACTTTTGTTTGTGACGCTATTGCTTTTACAATTTAATTTAAGCCAATTGTAATTTGAAATTTGTTAAATTTATATTTATATTTACAAATAATGTTACTGTTTTTACTTCCTATGAATTCTATTTTCCAATCTAAACTCGAAAGTTTGTAAGATTAAATCTTTTTTGATGTTTATTTAAGAAGACTTTCATATACATATTAATTCTAAAAGCATTACATTTTATAGCACATTATGAATAATTCGCTCTGTCTAAAATAAAAACAGAATTCTTTCTTAAAATTGTGTATCATTGTGTATGCATACACTGATGCTGCATTTAAAGTAAACCGATTTATTCACAACAGGCAGTATTATCTTCAAGAGAAGAATAACATGGCGATAAATTAGTCACTAGCCTCTAACTGAAGATTGGTCATGCGCAAATAAATCATTCTAAATAAATTGCCTTGCCTTTTCCACTCAAGACGGATAGGAGGGGGAATAAAAAACTGCTTTCCTACTGTTATTGGAATTATTTAACAGTTGCAGTCCGCTGGGATTCTTCCTCCTTTTCCCTAAGTGGGGTGCATCAGGAACGTGAGAGACTGGACTCCTGTGGGGCCAGCAGGAATTTAAACGAAACAAGATGAGTCACGTAATGGACAGTACCCCCACATTGATGAATTTCAATGCACCTCTTGTGACTAAAAATACAAAAGAAATACTTTACCAATACTGATATTTATAAAAAAACAGAAAAACAAATGGTGACACTTATCTCGTTGATTAATATGTTGGAAATGCTTCAAGTAAATGTTGACTTTACAAATGCCACCTGTTAATTACAGACGATTCTTCATATATCTAATCAATCTCCTGCAGTCAAGTCAAATTATAATCAATCACTTAATGAGGTTCCATCAAGCAAGTGCTTCAATAAATTGATTAATTCCTAAGGATGAATATAGTACATTATTACTATACAGAAATTATTGTTGATGCTCTTTTAGTTCTTATTTTTAATTATTAATTTATGAAAAAGAAAAAATAATACCTTCACGCAATTTATAGTGAAAAGAGCGAAATTCAGGAAACAAAAGGAAAATTTTTATTAGTGTAGTGTTATAAAAATTACTTTCGCTCATAACACACTATTGCATTTGCAAATTAATTTAAAATAACAGTAATTTTAAATTTGTGAAATTTTAGTTTTAGTGCTTTTCTAACAACTAATTTTACTATTTTTTTCTTCCTTTGAATTCTATTTGCCAATATAAACTCGTAAACTTGTAAGATTTAATATTTAGAGTATGAGACAAGGTTTAGAACATAAAACATATTTAAGATTGCAATTTAAAACTAAGGAAAAGTGAATATGTTATGGACTTCTTGAAAATTAACAACTAATTAGGAAATTAGGATTTGAAAACTAAACACTTTACAAATAAAAGTTAATTTTGGAAATAATAATAATTTTAAATTAAAAAAGAAATGATAATCTGAAGCAAGAAATTCACCTATTTCCCTACAATTTTATTTCGTGATATTCATACAAACTCTTGTGGGACTGAAATTTCTAATTTAACATTTAAAAATAAAGTTTATGTTCATCGTGATGCCTTGAATAATAATATATCTGAAAGAAATGTTCATTTATTTTTCATGCCGATTGCTTGTTTTCAATCATAATTTAAATCCTGATCAGTATACATTTTTATGAATATCTTTAGCCATCAGAATACACGAAAATAATAATGAAATGTTATGATAAATAATTAAGTATCAAAATATCAACGTATTAATATATTGTTCTATCCGAAATTAATTATGGTAGTCCTATTTCAGGATCACTTAAATCATGTATATTGTGCAAATTGGATGTTGTATGTCACTCATCGCTAAATTTGGCATAATCTCATTTACAGAGTTGGTTTAATATACATCCAATTTATTTGTATGTTTGGAGTGGATACTGTGAGTAAGAATGTATATAAAAAGTCATGAAACTTCAAATACTAGCAATATAAATAACTGCATTTGGCTTAAAACAAGTTTCAAAGTTTTTCTAAACATTTAGAACATAAATAATACCATGTTTAATTTTTTCCTGATTAAGTTGTGAATGCGACAAATCTGTAAAATTAAAATTTAGGCAATTAGGAAATCATTCTTACTACAAAAGAATTCAAACACGTTTTAAGTTAATCATTACTGTTACATTTTAAAAATAAAATATTCTACTTTATAAGCCCTAAAAATACACAGCTTACATTTCAAAACTTAAAAAATAATGATCTTTCCCTTGTTTCAACAATATTAATGTACACATTTCTTATACGTAAATGAAATAATTATTATAAACAATTAAATTGTAAAATTGTAATTATTTTACTTCTAGATTATACTAGGAAAAATTTTTTTAAGATCAAATTACAAAATATTAATTACTAAAGTAGTATGATTTTGAAATGTTGCTTTTGTTAAGTATTCATATTTAATAAAATTGTAAAATTATCATAAAACATATTTTAATTATTAATTTAATAATTTAATTTAAAATTATCACATAATACCTTAAACTCCCTGTCAGAACATAAATTTAATGTATATATTACCATTATAAATATTTAATCAAATTTTTAGTAATATGAATACAATTGTATGATTTTTATATGTTTAAATAAATCTACTGTATACAATATGCACTTATGATGAAAAATTTCCTTATATCCTTAATTCATTTATAGGTGGAACTATAATTTTTTCTGTAAACCATGGAAATTTTTTATATATCAATTTTATCCCAATGTTTATTTTCATAAATAAAAATACATAAATCATAATTCTGGTGGAAAACGACAGGCAGCAATTGAATTAGTGTTAGAATAATATGACTTGACAATGTAAAAATGCTTAAAAGTTCTTAAAGATACGTGTCTTAATCTTATCAAAATATTTTTAATATGTCATAAATATTATGAATTATTTTATGGGCATACTTGTTTAATAAAAATTAATTAAGTCAAGGATAAAAAAACACTTACAAAATTAATCTAGAATTATTATATACATACATACATACATACATACATGCATATATATATATATATATATATATATATATATATATATATAT
>JAPDSC010050177.1:224800-243579 GCA_026290005.1 Latrodectus geometricus | reverse complement strand
AGATTTGTTGTGATAAGCAGCAAAATGTACAGACATATATAAATGCAGATATACGAATCAATGTGTCTTTCCGAGGCAATATTGTAGTATGATAGTTGTAGGTTCAAATCATTTTCAAAATCTTTGGTACATTGTATAGTTAAGTCGAAAAAGTAAAACTATCTCATATATTCTCAATTTGCTAAGAACAATGCATTTTCTAAGCAACGTGTAAAATAAACTTGAAAAGCTCTTGGTAATATTGTTGCTCTATTTAGTAGTAATATAGTCATTTTAAAATATTTTCACAAAATTGTCAGAAAATATATTCAACACTGTATATAAATGTGAATAAATATGAATATATTGAAGAGATATATAAGCAATCTCAGTAAATTCTCTGTTTATTTTTTCTTTAGAGCTTAATAATTTATAGTTTTGATAATGCTATACCAAAACTTTTAATGCACATTGTTCCACTAAATATTTCCTAAATTTTTACTAGTTTTCCCTCTCTCAGGTTTTTCATTTATTATAATTCAAAATCTAAGAATTCTTTTTGAAGAAGTATTTGGGATTCACCTCTTATTACAAGACTTTTTTGAGCGACAATGCTTAATTTCATTCTAATTTACTCTATTACAAAATAAGCTTATTTTTAAAAATAAATTATTTTATTATAAATAGTGACAAAAATAATTTTAAAGTAAAACATTTTAGCATTCGTGAGAAAAAAATTTAAAAGAATAAAAGTGCTACTATCAAATGTATGATGATAATTTATTCCATAATTTTTCAAAAAGTAAAGTTATTCTTGAAAATTGTGATTTTACGTATCTGCGTTCAAAACATTTAAATTTTTCAAAATTATTTCCAAATATATAAAGGGACTTTATTACAACTCTTAAACATACACATAAGTTAAACAAATAAATATTTAGCTTCAATAATGATAATATTTTAATATTTCTATTCCGTACAGAGCTTATATTATTTTGAAAGTTTCTTTAATTAATTGTTCCTAGACAATCAGTAGATATCACCAAAGGATGCCATATATGATTTAAAAGCCAAAACATATAGCCTCAATTACTGGCAATGCAAAATCATTTTTATTTGAGGTAAATTTTGAGAACAAAGAGTTTCTAATAAGTATAGTTTACAGTAAAGATGAACCTGGGATTTTTTTCAAATTTTAAATTAATTATAAAATTTCTAATTACTTCAAAAGTAATTACTTACCATTTGAAAAAGCTCAAAATGTCCCGATTTCGAGTAAAGTACTCAAATTTATATAATATTAATATGTATTATTTCAAAATTAATATGGTATGGTTAAAACTAATATAAATATAAACTATAATAATATAATATAATATAATAATATGGTTAAAACTAATATTGAAAGGCGAGCTCACAGTGGTCATTTTTAGGACATGAGAGCTAATTAGGTATTTTGCCTCATGAGGGTCGGTATCCACTGTTTAAAATGGATTCCTTTTCGCTACAAACATTGAACAAGAAATATTGAAAAATAAAAACATTCAAAAACATAAATCAAAATATTTTAGTAAAATTTTATAAAAAATACTTTTTATTATTGTTATTGATGGATTATATTTTTATTGATTGAAAAATGATTTTCGTTTAGAAATGATAGTAAAATATTTATTTCAAATACTTAGTAAAACCTTTAATAACTATGGAAAATTGAGTAAATAAAGAACTTTCAAATGTTTGTCATTTTTTAATTGCTGAAGAGCTAAAATAATTTAGATGAAAAACCTAAAGAGAAAATTTTAAGAATTTTTATTTTTCAGAGCTAAAATGTATCAAAATTGTATTAAAGCGAAATGTTAGTTATATTTACAAATAATTCATTTGATGAATAATTATATCACTCATTTAATTTCCTCACGTTATGCAAGAACCATGACAAAAATACATTTATACAGCAAAACAAGTGGATTATATTCCAAACAAATACGGAACACCTGACTCAAAACTTCAACAAATTGAATATTCTATTCCTGACAAAAATTCCTAGATTTTTAACTGCTATGGTAAAATTAAATAGAACTTTGGGATGCCAAATGCGTCAACTAACTTCTACTCGTAATCTAGTTCTATTTTAACCTTAATAAGCCTCATTTATAATCTTTAGGTGATGAAGAAATCACTGTCGCAAGATAGGATTTTTATGTTAAGTCACGCAATTCTTATTCCTGGTGGTCTATTTGAGTCAGCAAGAAATCAAGCTTGTCCATTCGCTGAGTCACGTATTCATCCCATCCAACAACTCCATTGGCAAAGAGGCCTATTCAACTGGAATTTTGAAGTGTGAGACCACCCTTCGCTGCTGAGAACTAATAATTCGCTTGTTTCAAAACTTCATCAGTTGATCGCAGCAACACATAATTTGTCATCCGTACGTACTCCAGCATTTCGAATCAATGTATCTTTTAAAGTGTTTTAATTGAAACTAGCATTTTTAGATTATTTGCTATAATTATAGTGCTCAGGAAGATTGTAGCTAGTGGCATTCACTAAAATCTATAATTTGAATGACTGTTGAGAAGTCCAGATCTTTTTGGATTTGTTTGCATCGATGCTTAATTTTCTTTCATTCAAATCAAATTTCATTCGTCAAATTTTTCTTAATTTTTAGACCTATTAAATTAAATTAATTTTTATAGCCTTTTACTTTATTGAATGAACAAATTATTTTTAGTTAAAAATATGTTATTTTCTTTTTAAATGAATGTTATTATTTAATAACTAAATACGTAGAAAAACGAAATCACATTTAGATTACAATATAAAAGATCTTGATACTACCAGCTAAGATAACTAACAAAACAAAAACAAATTTTTGCTTAAAATGAAATCTAATCTTTTTTAATTTAATTTGCCAATATTTAAGTTTTAATCCAAATTAGTTTCACACCTTCCTCTTTTATTACAAATATTAAGTAAATAAAGTGCGCATAATTTATGTACCTCTTAAGTTAACTTATAATATCTATCGTTAGAAATTTAACTATTTAAAAAAGGAAAAATCTGAAATTTATTCGGTTAAAATGAATTAAGAATTAAGAATATATTTGGAATTAAGAATATAAACTTGTTTAAAAAACTATTACAATCTCTTTGTTACTTAATATTTTCTGAAAGTAAAAAGGAAAGAAACAAATTTTATGTTAAGTAAAGCAAATCTCTATAATTAATATAAATAATTCTCTTTTGCTTCAACACACCATATCTAAACACCAAAAGTCTAAAACTCAGTACATAGTCATTCAATTTATGGGGTATAACTTATAAAGGCTTTTTTTATATAAGTATTTTATTTTTAAATGCAATTACATGAAAAGGAAATTGTAGATAAATTTTTGTATTATTAATTTTCGTATAATGTATATAATTAGTGTGTAATTTTTGTAAAAATTTATACTTTTGTATATGAAATCTGTAATTTAATTGATGGAATGGTTTTTTTTATTAAATCGTATTTAGTTATGTAGAAAATAAATTTCGTGTTCTTATAATCTAGTTTTACATGAATTTTATTTTAATCGATAAATCTGCAATCTATAACACAATATTCTATACATTAGTGTAATTATTTAGATATTAAGGATAAACTTGATTTTTTTTTATACTTGAAGCATGATAAAGGTTGGAAATCATTTATTTACTGATTCTATATATGGGGAAGACCCCCTTTAAATGTTTGATAGAAAATAGTCAGGAAAGCAGGAAGAACTGTAAATTCTTCCTCGTTGGCCATATATACAGCCGAAGCTATCGGCATGCATCAAATTTTCTTGAGTATTTTGGAATATTTTTCCAAGAACGATCATCTAAATGTCTT
Organism: Latrodectus geometricus; assembly: GCA_026290005.1. NCBI lineage: Eukaryota > Metazoa > Arthropoda > Arachnida > Araneae > Theridiidae > Latrodectus > Latrodectus geometricus. Next base: position 239,726 of record JAPDSC010050177.1, on the reverse strand, counting down.
ATTTGAGAAAATCCTTGTGTCTGGGGAAGCGAATCACGTGATTTTTTCTGCTTACGGGTGGGGGGTGGAGAATAACCCTCCTCTTCTTTCGAATATTTTTTTATTTTTTGTATTTTTCTCTTTGACAATAAATTAAGACACACGGAAGCATTTAAAAGAAACGTATTTACTTTGAAAAATTCAATTTTTTTCTTTTTTCTATGCTGACTCATGGGAATGGATATTAAAGAATTTTGAAATGAAGTTCCCTTAAATGTAAAGCTTGTGTTAGTAAAATGACAAAAGAAACTTGTTTTCCGCTTTAAGAATTTGAATAGAATAACGAAATAAAATGATTTACACTTTTCTAATTTCAATTTGTATAAAATACAACAGTTTTTATGGGACATATTTTATCACCGAGTGTAAGATTTTTTTCTTTATTATTTTCAATGACGTTACAATTTTTTTTTAATATGTGTATGTACGAAGTTCAATAAAATATGTAAAATATATCATAAATAAGAACACAATTTTTTTTATCTGTTAAATAGCATAAAAAATCAAGTGCATGTATGATTTGCTTTTAATAACTGCCCTTATCAGTGAATATATGATATATATAATAATTCATGAGGAGGAAAAAAAATAACATTTTTAATTAGTTAAATATATGTTAAAAATAGATTGTTAATATTATAACATAAATTTCTCACATTGATTTTGGAAAATAATTGTGCTTATTTCATTTTAAGAATATAGAATTCTTTTTTGTGCTGCTTAGATTTATTTCAATTGCAGTTTGAATTGAAAATTTAATCGTAAATAAAATTTATGTATTCATTTTACAATGCAATTTTTTAAAATAACTAAAAGTTTAAACTGAAAAATTTATATTTCCAATAAATTTTAATGTCCTTATGTTTTTGTCATTATACATATGGACTTTTTTATAATAATCTTCGTTAATGCCAAAATTAAATGATCTAAATTAAATTTATTTTTCCTTCCAGAAATTCTCATTTGCAGAGAAATTTTAGGCATCTAATTGAATTAATTGAAATTTTAAGTTTCATAAATTTTTATGATTAAAATGTGTCTACAAAAAAATTCAATCCTTAAGAAGAAATATGAGTTATATTATCTATATTATTTTGTCTTATTAATGTTTTGCACAATAGCAGTCATAGTCATAGTGAAATTATAGCAAAGATTGATTAATTGTAAGATTGGAGCTCGGTTCAGTAATCCAAGTATAACAATTAAGATATTTTATGCACACACAAGTCACATAATATGTCATCCCGCACAAATAATATTTCATTTAGTTTTATCGGACCTATTAAAAATCCACTTAATTGTTTTACAAAATGTCCCTACAGATTTTAATCAAAAAAAAAATGAGAAAAAGAAAAAGAAAAGAAACTAAAGATATTTCTTTTTGTATTTGTTAGTGCGAATATTTCTGAAAAATTCTATAGCTTATATTTGTGTGTGCAACTGAAATTTGTGGTGGGGGTTTGTTAAAAATATTCTAAGGATTAAAGTTTAACTAGAAAATTGTATAATATAATACAATATAAAATGCTTAAAATATTACAAAAAGACACTAGTCACTCCAAAAATTTATAGCAGACAAAGAACTCTCTATGCTCATAACTTATAGACATTCAGAATTTACAGTTAATTTACTGTGAAATAAATTTTGAGAATTTTTAATAAATTATCATCCAATGTAAAGACTGTAAATATACATTTATATATTTTACATAAAATGACAAATATTACTGCATTTTATTACGTAATATATATATATATATATATTGGGAACTAATAACTTAAAATATTCGGCAAACAACATTAATCTGTTAAAAAGATTAACATTTAAAAATACTTCATAATTTTTGTAATTAAAGTAATTTATATCTAGAAACAAAAAGCTGTTTGGATCATTTTGAAATACATTTGAAGCAAAAATATTTGCCTAATGAAAATATACATTTTTAAGTATTATCTCCATATTTACGTACTTCTCAATTGTTTTATGCAAAAGTCTTACGCAAACAAAACCTATAAACATAAAGATTAAAGTTAATCGCATTCTTGAAATGTTAGTTTCGAAAAACTTAATTTCAAATTGCGCGAGAGAAAAAATTTGCTATTCAAGAGAAGAGAGAGAGAGGACGCAATATTTTAGAGAAAATATGGAAAAAGGAACAAAGCTGTAAACATCACGTTCAGCCATAAAATAATAACTAAAGATCGCTCTTTCCGCAAAATGTATTTTACAATTTTTGAGCGAAGATGCACTAAGGCAATAAATCCCGCGATCGTGTCTGCGTTTGGAGATGAATTTCAAGCCTTGCCTGCAATTGGGGGAGCCCAAAAAGAAAGAAGCTATTCCTTACTTATTTTTCTTCCCAATTACGTGTTGTGGGTTCTCCAATTTCTTTTGCCGCCAACTTATGATTATTATTTATTTTATTGTTTCCACTTTGCTCTCGGTGTTCCTTTAGAAGCGGATAACGAAGGTTACAAGAGAAAATCTACACATCTCTGCGTAAAAAGAAAATATTCATTTTTTGCATTTTGTAAAACGAATTGAAGTGAAAAGCATTTTTTTTGTTATTTAAAATTAGATATTTCTAAGGAATGAAATCATGCTGATATAGAATGCATTTCGTTGAATTTAAATTTTGTCACATTTTATAAATTCATTTCTTGCTATGTTTATTTTTTTTTAAAGTTTGGAATGAAAAGAAACTTTTAGAAATACAAGAAAAAGTGATAACGTTTTCCTATAATTTTAGACTATTGTATTTCCAATTTACGTACATGGTAAAACAATTAATTAGTGGGAACATATATACACATAACTATTTCATCAAATTGTAAATATTATGCTTATATAAGAAAAATTAAAAATTCTTAAGAATATGAAATATTTTTTTTATTCTTTGATATTTATTAGCATTTGCTAATTTCTCAAGAATATAGGTTAAACAATAGTTGTATAATCCATGCCTCCATTCATTGAAATAATTTACTCAGATTACGGGCTCAAATCTTGATATTGAAGTATGATTTTATTCAGCATAAACTTCGAAAGAATGATGTACTTTCAAATTGACCTTCCATACGCAATTCGAATCTTTGTGAACCTCAAAAGATAAATGTTACATTTTCGATTGTTTTATCTTATTATTTGTATAGGTTGCGTCGAGGACTCTATTCTAACAAAAATTTAATCTAGCCCTCAAAAATATTTCTGGAAAGTTATAGATATTAAATGTCAAATAAGCATTTCAACAACTTATATGGATAAGTTATCCGCTAATAACCTACGAGTTTAAGTTGTTGAAAAGATATAAATAAACACTATAGGGAAATGTCTCCGTAAAATCATCGCTTTTTTTTTAACTCACATAAAATGTTTTAATAATTCTTTTATTATGTATCTTTTTTATAATATAGAAATTTAATCATTTCTAACACATAAATATATCATCACATAAAATTAGCTACCAATTTATTTTCAATTTTAATGCATATAATAGAAGCAGTTTTATAAATTAGTATAAAGCTATTGTAAATGAGGTGAATTATATTTTTATATAAAGAGAAGTTCTTCTTTAGATGGAATGAAATCTTAAATGAATAATTCTTAATCAATATATCCTGATTTTTTTTATCGCTTACTATTTAGATATAAGTTTTTGTTCTTACTTAAGTTTTAAGAAGTGTTCTTAATTATAATTGTGACAGTGATCTCATAGATCACAGGTTTGTGTTGTTCAATATTATTAAACAAATTAAATTTTATATAACAATATTTAAATAGTTTTAATTGTCAGAAATCTGATAAATTATTGATGCACAATTTTCACAACATATATACTCGATTTTATTTAAATTTTGACCAGATTATATACTTACTAATACTATTAAATATTTCAATATTTATTAAATGACATACTAATTAAGATCAATTAATTTGAATTTGAATTAGTTCTATTCTATACAATTTAAATTTCTAAGTACAATAATATTTTAGAAAATTCCCTAAAGCATCTTTAAAAACTGCAAGCACAGAAAACTAGGGGAATACATATTACACTGCCGCTACTGATGTACCAAAAGTGATGCACTTATATCATTTTCCTAGCATTTTGAAATATTTTTCATCAAAATTTTAAAAATTAAAAATATATTCTTTGATAACTTTTTAAGATAATTTAAATTGTAAAATCGTCACGAAAAGATTCTTAGAAAATTTTAGTTTGAATTAAACACTTATGAAAGGATTGACTGAGTGAAATGCTTAAATGAGAATTAAAATTACATATTAATAGAAATTTCAAGCCTTATTAAAGTTGTTGAATCAGATTTCCCTCTATAAAAGCATTTTGGTAGTTATTATAAAAACAAATTTCAATCCACTAAATAAATTGTACGAAGAAATTAACAGATTTTTAATTGGTACATAAAATTAATCTTTAAAGCTCTGCTTAATGTCATGTATGAAGACCAAATTACCATAAGTAGATTCCACCAAATTACCATGGAAGCTAAATATACACAAGATAAATTAGTGCTATTATCATATTGACCATTCTCCAGCCCCTTCTATGTAAAAGGCAATGAAATCAAAAAAAGGCAACCGCTGAAATCAAAACAAACAAAACCATTCACGGATAGGCAGACAAATGAAATTAATTGAGCCTAATGCGTTATGGTATTTATAAAGCGCATAATTCAGTGAAAACGTCGGTAAAACTGTTTGTGAGACTAGTCCTGAGTCGGGGAAATTAATTATTCAATAGATGTAATGGAATTAATTGCTCGCGTGGCCCCAGTACCTATAATCAACCGAGTGAGGGGCTCCCTAACGTACAATATTACTCCTGACAAAAGAAAAAGTAATTTACCGTTACCTTTTTCACACTTGGTAAGCCGAGCGTACGCGCGTTATTTTCTGGGTGAATTGAACCGCGGTTTTACTTGATATCGCTCGCGTTTAAGAGAAGGATTAGCGAGGGTTCACTCAATTGCAGTCGCTGATTTGCCATTAATTTTTGCCGCTTTTCCAGCGGAGCGGCGAATTTCGGGGTGTGTCCCTTTCGTTGGGGGAATTTTATCCGCCAAAACCGGGGTTGCTGTTATTTCTCAGGAGAGAATTATTAAATCGCTATCGTGTTTCCGAAGTAGAGAGTCGTGTTGTATGAATAAGAGATTCCTTCATTCTTTTTTCCATTTTCTAATATTAGTCTAAAAATGATTGACTGTAGATTTAAAAGAGCATATTTAGTTTTTGTAATATTATGAATATTTTATTCATTTTAAATAAAATATTAATTATTCAATTTTAAAGTATTTCTGTTAATAATGTTTAAATTAATTAACTACGTTTGCAAAAAAAATAATAATAAACTAAATACATTATACTTTATTTGTATCAACATAGAATAGTTTTATAAATGATACTAATTATGATTTAAAGAACACTATTCTACAAAAGATTTACCTATTTTCTTCTTGTTAAATTATCTTAAAAAATTCTCTAATTTGCTTATTTATTTTTGAAATCTATTTGACTAGAAAATCATAATAGCTTAAAAACATAACCTGAGATGTTAATACTATTGTAAATCAGAAATAGTTTCCTTTTACTTGCCATGCATTAGTGAACGGCTCTGGTATGAATAATATTTTGCATTTATTTGAAATTTTTCTTACTATAGATATTTAAGAAGTTAAGGTTAACTGTGTTGAAGAAAACCATTCACTTATGCTATGTTAGAGATAAACATTTTCCGCTGTGTAATAAGATACAAAAGCTCAAAATCTTCAATTTTCTCACTGTGTGATCTGAAATCCTCTTAATATATATTACTTATATATTTTGTCTTTAACAATAACTGTATTATAAATATTTCTCTGAAAACAAATTTTGAACTAAAGAATAAGCCCTAATGAATTATTAATTTAAATTTAATGAAAACTTAAAAACTTTTTTCCGCAGATTTTTTTGGAATCATTTTAATTTTATTTTTCTTTAAAGGGAATTAATTATCTTTATTGTATAGTTTTTACTTATTCCTTTAAAGGAATTGATTTCATATCTATTTGAAAATAATTAATAAAATAAGCATAGCAATTTTATAAAATTTGTAAAATTCGAATACTTTCATATAGAAGAATAAAATTCTCTTTCAGAAAACTTAATGCTATACATTCTTATTTTTGAAATTAAGAAATTTAAAGTAAGCAAGGGAGTAGAAACTATTCGATCTAAATTTTATAAGTATGTTTTTAAACTTCAAGTGATTTTTTTTTCGAATAACATATAAATATTATATTGTTAAATATCCACTGTGACTTATGATAAAACACTTGAGTTATATCCTGATATCAATCATTCAAAACACAACATATGTATACATAGCTTGTCAGTAGCTCAAAGCCAATCCATCTTAGGAAACCCATTCTTGGAAGTTATGCCACACATATCGCTTTGTTGAAGCCATTGCCAACCGTAAAACTCACAAATTAAGAAGTGCGCTAAAATCGTGACAATCGTGTTGCAAGTTGCCATTGTTATCAATAAAACTATCGGCACGGGGTTTCGTGGATGTGTCTTTGGATTGCTCGTGACCAGAGGAGAGAAAATTGCTAGAAATTAGAGAGCCATACCTCAGCCTATCGCACCCTTCAATCTTTACCTTTCGGGCTACTGGGTCACTTGGTGGCCATGTTCTTCTCGAGAGGAGCCATTGAATTATGATTCGATGATTGCTGGATGTTCATTGAAATGAGAGAGGGAATTGTTAATGGATATTTGATGGATCTGGAGATAGTCAAACTTCGAAGTTTTAAATCCTTTGAAGGATGACCCTTATGTTGAAAAATGGATAAGGAAATAACTTAATCGTTAACATACCTGAATTGGTGCTTCTAGTGATACAACTGAGAATAGAACGGTCTGATTTTGAGATTAGAACAAGATCGAAAAGCTTTCCTACTAGTTGAAAGAAAGATCTAAAACATTACAACTATATTTTCTTATTATTATAATAGATATTCTATAAAAGCAACGATTTATATCATTTACACATTGTAACTTTTAATCTTTTAAATTGTTGTTTTTGATTAAAACTCCTATTTCCTTTGAAGTTATATATATATGAATGAAGAAACAGTAAATGTTGTACAATATTTTATATGTACAATAAGTAAAATGTAAGCTTTAAATGTGACCTAAGAAGCAAAAATGGCATTGCCAAAATGAAGAGTAAATTATTAATGGTTACTGTAACGTTAGTTAATGGTAAGCATTGTCAAAGAAAGTGTTTTAATTAATTATTTTTACATTGAAGCAAGATTGAGTAAGAACATTATTGAACTTAATACTGCGTCATTTAAAATTTTTATTTTTCATGAAAACTTAAAAATAGAATATGTTTTTAAGATTAGAAATTTATAAGTGAAGTCTTTTAACTTTTTTAAAACAAAAATGCTGATGAAATTATATGCAATAATATGGAATTTCACCATGATTTCACTTCAATACAAAATCAATGTATTATTTCCTATTAGCTTATTTAAAAGCAAATTTGTAAATGGTGCTATAAATACTGTTTTTGTTGTAAGTTTTACAATTGTTATGCCAATACTAGAGAACAAAATCGAAATTTATCTCTTTACAAGCTTAGAAGAATAAAGTAGCAAACATTTTCCAAATAAATTGTATTAATTATAAAAACATTTATAGTACTTAAAATAGGTCTCTAGTTTATATTCATTGTAGACAAAATTTCTTTAATCAATTATTTTTTTAGATTTCTAAATGTCTATATTATTAATAATGGTCAAAGAAAATTTATATTGTTTTGAACCAATAATTAATGCCTTAAACAATTTCGAAGTATCATGAATTTCATATACCGATAATTTTCAATATACTTTATGTATAATTTCATAGAAAAATATATATTTCCAATAGATATTAATTAACAACTATCTATTAATTAAAAACTTTTTTACTGTGAAAAATATTTTTGGCCTAGATTAATATTTGTATTTTTCTACTTATAAAAAATATATTTTTTAAATTTGAAAAAAATGAAAAACATTAAAATTATAGTTTTCATAAATTGTTGTAATTTTTAAAAAATATATTGATTATTTTGAATTGTATTAAATAATTTAACTAAATTATTGGTTTAAGAAGAACTCAATTTTGATATCATACCTTTTGTGTTCTAAAAAATTCATAAAATTATTAGAGTTGTTATTTTAAGAGTTGTAATGTTGTTATTTAGAGTATAATTGTGTTGAAATTAATTAGATATTGTGATCATTTGTTTCCTTCTAGTGCTGAATTAAAAATATTCCATTGAAGACAAATTCTTTTAAAGGTATTAAAGTAGTTGCGTGACATTTAACAATCAAAGGGACAGAACAGAAATCCTTGCGTTTTGAAAAAACACACGATTTACATTCGGTAAGTTATATGTAAGAGAAGGAATCTCTCGGAATAATAGCAGTAATTTATTGGAACAAGAGCTATGAAGAGATCCTTGCATCAATCCCGAATTCTCTTTGGTCAGATACAGGCCATAATCTCAAATGCATCAATCACTCCTGTGGGTGTCACAAGCAAAAATGACAAATGAGTCACGACCTGAAGAAAATGCTTTGTTCGTGAAGCCATGGAGATTAAGCTAAATGGAATCTTTTTCAGATGTACAATAATCATCTGCTTGTCACTAAGATCCCCTTTCAATTCGCACGTGTCTTATTATAAATATAACCGTCTCTTATCACCTGTTTGTATATGCATTAATAGTAAGATCCTATTTATAATACCTAGAAACATATCCTGGTCTTTCCTATTAATATAAGTAAACTTACTTTACACGCACAATTATTGCTACATCAGTCAATGCATTTTATTTTTTTATATATTTTAAAAACAAAATAAATGAAATAAACACAAAGGTAAAATATAAAATATACATTTTCATTGTTTTCAATACAAAATGCTAAATAACCTAAATAAATAAACTAACAAAATGCTAAGTTTTACTTAAAAAAATTTATTTATTCAATAATTTATAATGAGCAGGCATCATAAAATTCATGATGTACGTAGTTAAACTGAATAGATGTTAATTCTTGATGCAAATAAATAAATAAATCACACGGCATGTGCAATCTAGCAAATCAAGTATGCATCAGTACATGATTAAATTTTCGGCAAGAACGATAACAGAAACTATTTTGCATTAAAACTACATTTCAATTGCAAATATGATTAATTAAATTCATTCGTTTTTGGTGAATAATGCTTTGTATTTGTGTAAAAGAAATCATAGTATCTTTATTTTAGGTAAATCCCAAATTTTAAAATTTATAAATGTAAAAATAGAATTTTTACAATAAGGAAATTATGATTGCATAGAAAAAGGTCGTACGCGTGAGCAATGCTTATAAATAAAAGCCAAACTTGCAATGACTGTTGTTTACAAAATAAACCAAATAAAAAAAGAACATGCCAATCCTTAATAGTATCCATATCTCCTTCGGTTGATTAATTTGTGATAAACAGTTTACGTTAGATATGCATATCTGCAGGTCTATGCTTTGGTGACGTTTTTAGAGATAATATAATGCTTTGTAGTAATAGCACTCATATTCATAAAAATTTTGAGTTAATAAATTTCAAAATAATCTAAATTTCTGAGTAAAAGCATTTAATATAATACAGTTTTAATCATTTCTGATTGATCATTTCATGCAAATACTTTGGACAGAGGTGACCAATACATACAAATGTGGTTTCACAATACAAATGTGGTTTCATATAAAATATCTAGATACTTATTACTTAGCTGAAGTATATAATTTTCAACGAATGAAGCCTCTCAATTGATCATATTTAACGAAGAGCAATTATTTTTGTTAATTATCCTTTCGTGCTAATCATGACTATTTTCACTTTAACAACCATGAAATCAAACGTCAGCAATTAGAATCCATCAAAGTCTCCTGTAATTTGAATTCAATCTCGCCGAACATATCAGCTACTATGCACGTTTAAATATCAAATATTTTTAGCCAATCACGATCTCAAGTTGAAATATTCGTCAAGATTTTCGATTGCACAGGTGTTCAAGATTGTTATCTTTGCCACAGCAAAAGAGATTGAAGCCAACTGGTGAGCAAATAAAACTAATAACTGTTGTTGTCATCGATCATGTTTGAATTGAAAATAACCCTTCAGAATCTATAGCCAATGAGCAGGCACTCAAGTGGATTCGATAGAGCTTTTATGCTCCCAGGCATTTAATGCTTGCACGCGACATGTTCCTCTAAGTAGGCCAAGATACGGTCCAAGGACAATGAGGCAACCAATATTATCATAATAACAGTCAAATGATTCTCTTTTCCTTTCGAAAACTGGTTTTATAGACCACAGAGTTTATGATTGGTAGATACGTGTGTAGAAAATAAAATCTTTAATTAGAAATTTTTTGTGTAGATGAATCTTCCCAAAAATTCTGATATAATTGGCCAAACATTGCTTCCTTTTTCTTATTGACACAAATTACTTTTACCTTCATCCTAGTTATTGTCAAACAATTCGCTAGGAAAACCAAGGTCTCTGGATGGCTATGATATGAAGCACTAGCAATGAAATTTTAACTATTTAGATTAGAAGAAAAAAAGTTTAGTGGTAGTTTAAATACTTTTTAAATATGAAGGAATCGAAAGAAATTACTCAAGCAAAATGAATTAATAATATTGACAAACATTACTTTTCCCTAAATTTGTATATCATGTAAAAAATATTATACATTTTTCCTTTTTATCTTTTTAACGTCAATTTAGCTTTTAATTTTTATCTTTCCCTTGGTATTGAATTGAATCTCGATATTGAATCTCCAATGAGCCTCTTTTTGTAAATTTTTTAATACTCAGAAGTTTATGAATTGAGTAATCAAATCTAATTTATAAATCAGTCATAAGAAAATCAATCATGAAATTAAGCACTCATTTTTTGCATTTAATATATAATATTTATTGAAAAATACTGATACTATCTAAATATTCAAATTATAATGTCTAAATTAGCTATTAAACGGGAAAAAGCACACACATTTTATTAAATCTATAATACTTCAGCTTTCATAAGGACGGAAGTAACTTAGAAGTTCTTGTTTTGCAGGAAAATTTAACATCAAATTGTTTTTACATTTTTTATTGATAAATGCTATTTCATACAATGTCTTTTGTATGAAAATATTTTTTTTCTTTATTACTGAAGGTCACGTGGAAAACGTAACTATTTCTATTTATATTTCGAAGAAAAAAAAAGGTTTTTTTTCTTTTGTTTCGTTTAGTAATAACGAAAAATGTATCTTCGTTTAACATACAAATCCTTTATTTTTAATCTAAGCAGCATTTATTGCAGGAAATCATGACATTTAAACAACACTTTTTTATAGCTGTACTCAATTATTACTAATAAATATGGATTTGAAGGAAAGCCATCTCACTAAGAACAATTTGACTTAGCCATTTCTAATTATACTTACTATGTAAAAAATTACGAATGATGAGAATAGAACATTTCTGTCTAGAAAGAACATGGGCGAGTGGTTGTGCGTGAAATTTTTCTCGGTAATGTAATCCTTCTTCTCGCGAGAAGACGTAAGTGCTACCACTTTTTATAATATATGATGTGATTACTACACCATTGGATCCATGTATAAACTTCATTAATGTAGGATAATTTCGGTGAAAAAATAATTATTTTCCAGCTGCTGTACACCAAAAGTTTTAAAAACAAGAAAAACATACCCGTAAAAATTATATAGGTCTATTAAGAAATTTATAACAATTATTTTACTCTCCATTGCTATTTTCTTAATTCATTACTATACAAATTAGTTTGCATGAATTTTACAATGTAAATTATGTAAAATTATTTTCAATTAAATCAGTGATTACATATAGGTGTAGTACTAAACAGTTATAAGTGAAATTCCATGCATTATATTGCATTGGACGTCATTTATAAATAACGAGTTAATTAACATTAGTCATCAAAAAATGCAAATAAGTCCAAAGACAAAAATTTCTTGTGTACTAACTAAACAACTTATGTTATCCCAGTGTGACATTCAATTAATTTAGTTATGCCAGAAACTTAAATTTGCGCGTTACCAGCAAGGAAATGTATGCAAAAATCTGTTTAATATACTTCTTTACCTAATCAGCTCCCTGTTTCCTAAATACAAAGAATATACTTCAAGGAAGCTATAAAGACAATTTCATCATCGATTTTTCTTGTACAAACAGAAGAACAAATACGTTGTTTATCCGAAGGGACATATTTCCCTGAGCGCTACAGATTCGAGAGAAAGAGCATTACCCCCTCAAGAATATAAACTTCGTATATAACTTGGAAACTTTTTCATGATCCATATCATCAAGGGACTGCAGTACCAGTTACGAAAATATTCGAAAATTCAGTATATTGCAGTTCGTTTCCGTCTTAGACCCTCAGCAAAGCTTGCACCTCCCGAAAGACAATGTTTATTTTTTTTATCATTATTCTTTTTCACCGACACATTTTTCTTTCATTCTTTTCATTTTTTCTTTGAATCTTTTTGAAACCACAGGGAAAACTTTCAGAATAATATTGACTTCAAAATAAATGCCTTAAAGATTCTAATATGACTTGCATCAGTTTGCTTCGAATCTTTGGCGAGAAAAAAATTTCGCTAAAATCACGAAACATGACCGAACATTATCTGAAAATCTATTTTTTCATTGCGTACTAAAAATAATGCTATGATCAAGTTTACAGATATTGTGTTGTGCCTTCTAACGGGAAATGAATAAGTAATTTCTCCTGTGAAAAATATTTGGAACAGCAAAAATTTAATAAGCAACTTCATAAAAGTCTAAGTTATTTGGATATTAAAAACTTTTATGAGGGCGATGCAGTAGTGGGAATAGGGTCAGGAATTGGTTAACGTGGTATTTTTATATTGTTTCTTTACTAGTTTTATAAATTTATTCACTCTACTTAATCCATGCATATAATCATATTCTGACACGGAAAAATATATCGGCCATTAGAATTGCTATCATAGAAGAGAATGCATGGAAATTTGATAATTATTTTGTTCATTTTTTATTATTCAATTTTAAGTGCAATAACAATTGTGAGGTAACAGAAACTGATATTAAATTGCAAATTACTATCAATATAAATAATATAAGATTATTAAAATCCACACTCATCAATTCTAAGCCAAATTTCAAATTTTGCTATGTTTATAATATTCATAAAATTGCTATACTTTTATGTTTAATTTGTAATTTTTCATTTACAATAAAAAGTATAGTATTTAAGGTTGTACAATGGAAATGAAATGGAAAACAACAAACAAAAGGTTTTGCAAATTTAAAATGCCAAACTAAAGATATTTTTAAAATGGATGAAATAGAATGCAAATAAAAATTATTTATTTTACTTACTGTCTCTTTAAAAACATGAAATTATTTTTGTCTTTGTAAAAGTAAAATAATTATTTGAATAGTAAAAAATAATTTAGATATTTTTATTTCGGCTTATGATAGTTTTAATTATTTATTCCGATTTTAAATTTTTTGCATAATGGTAAAAATTTGATTCTTTTATTAATTTCTTCAGAATGAAGTTTAAATAAAAATATATTATTTCTCATTAAATGATATTTAGCGCATACAAAATTACATGATCTAATAAATAATTTAAAAATACTATTGTTCTATTAAATAAGTCATCTTTTCGAAGTAATTAATTCAAATTTTAAACATTAGAATTTCAAAAAATTTATTTTTTTTATTTCTCAGTAAAACAGTGAAATTATAAATTGTTTTGTGAAATCTTTATAATTATAAACAATCACCCACATATTTCTTCGAGGCTTAAGCAATATGAAAATATTATTAATTTAAAATGTATTAATATCATACAAAGTTTATTGATTAAAGTGTTTTCATTAATATTACTTATTTATGATTCACTATTTTAAAATAAAATGTCCAGAATAAATTAAATAATAATTGTTCATCTCTTCAATTTGTAAAAGATTGCTTTATGAAATATACTGAAAGTATATTAGTTTTACAATTTTCAGTATGCTCTAGAATACAAAAGATTTGTGAATTAAGTCTTGGAGATTCTTGGGGGACTTTACAACAAAAGTTTAGTTGATGGAATCCAAATGAAAACTCAATTCCATCTTCTTGAATCAAATCCATCTGCTCAGACTTCATTGGTTCACCGTTGATACGTTGGTCTAAATTTATTCTCAATCATATGCTTGATGAATATCCTTGGCAAAAATTCATTACCAGCGGCTTTCCTTCTACCCCATTAATGTGGCCGTTGGTTCGGTAAACTTTTCCCTGTATCTCATCAATAATTCACAAGAGGTTTCGATCCTCAAAATTAATAAATTCCCATTAAAGAATGAGAAACAAACATTTTCGTTTCCCTAATGAGTGTGCACGTTCTGGGCCTCATCCATATTTAAGAGCACGAAAGCACAAGTGCTTGCAAACCCATCGCGAAAATTGACTCTGTTGGCCGACAGTGCATAAGGCATCCTGTAACAAAAGTAAAGAAATGAAAAAAAGAAGAAAAAACACGTGCCGAGATTTTGTACCCGGACTCCTGACAAATGGCAGAGATTGGATACACCTGAGTGACCACCCCACACGATTGGCTATTAGGTCTCCGTTTAGCAACACTCTCGGCTGGACACTTGGTCAGCCACCCGTAACAAGCACAAGTACCAAATCACTTATGTGTGTGTGTCCTGGACTCTTTTCGATGAGGTCCGATGAGCACGGGTCGGTAGGGATGTAAAATTTAAAAAAAAAA
>JAPDSC010050177.1:206308-219800 GCA_026290005.1 Latrodectus geometricus | reverse complement strand
GACACGATCAGTTATTTCATGAAATAACTAGGTATTCTATGAAATAACTGCATTATATACTTTAACTGTAACATATACACCAAGAGAGGCGCTTGGCCCTTGCGCCATTAAAACCAACCAACCAAACAAGAGAAGCGCAAAATGGCAATACTATAACTTCGTTAGTTAAAAAACTAAAAACACCAGAGTTAAAATACCAGAATTATCGCCACATTTTTTGCCAAACAAAGGTACTCTATTTTACATCAAACTAAAATATCTTAACATTTGCGCATTCTACAATAGCAAGCAACTTTTTATTACTTAGTTTTAAAGGCATTAGCTTTTTTATATAATGATAATTCTTCTACCTTGTAAAATATTGTTCGCCAAGATGATTTTCCATATTCTCATGCACTTTAAAATTTATTTCAAAGTTCTAAATATTAATTTCAATAAAAAATGTAAAAAAATTCATTAAATGTCATTTAATATAACCTTAATTAGAAAATCTCATCAAAGACTTTTCAAGTGTAAATTTTAAATAAATGTTCTGATTTCTGACTATAAATGAATTAATAAATTAAACTACATTTATACGACAAAAATGTTTCATATTTTTGTTTAAGCGTACACTATAAAATATTTAAAATAATTTTTTCACTTATTAGAACTCTTGTGGTCTAAAACTAATTAAAGATAATATAAATCTTTTATTTTTTAGCTAGAGAACATTTTTTGCGAGAATTGAATTGAATTAATTTCTAATAACGAAGAGTTACTTTTTTCATTTATTTGCTGAATTGATTGCTTCGTAGAAACAAACCATATTCTTCATAATTAACTGAAAAATCAAAACTTCAATTTTCTTTCAATTAGTGAAAAGCAAAATATTAATCTAAATATCTCTTTTACGTTTTCGGTAGAAAAGAAAACTTTAAAATACAATAGGATTTAGGTAAGATTTTTTGAAGAGTTTCGTACATTGACTCCAAGAAAATTGATTAATATCATATTTTTTAGATATTTTGCATAATTTCACAATTATCTCTAACGGAAAATAGAAAATAAAATCAGTGGGAATTAAATTATATATTAGGCATTTAAAATTATTTAAACTTTCTAAAATTAATAGTTTAACCAATAATATTTTGTTGATATGTTAATTCTGTAAAAAATTTTAATTTGATCACGGAATATAGAACACAAAAAAATAGTAGTTATTCATTATTCCAAAATAATAGGAATATTTAATATTTTCATTATTATTAATCACAAAATGAAGTCAAAATTAACACTTTTTAATTGTTGCAAGTATCAATTGCTAATCATAATTTAATGTGAATCTTAGATATTAAAATCAATAAGTAAAACCTGAATCAGTAAAATTGGGAAATTTTTTAACCAAAATTATGTCGAGATTTCATTTAATACTTGGTGACTTTTATATACTTGGAGACTTTTATATAGTAGCTTTTTACTGAAAGAATATATAATCTTAATTTAATTGAATTTTGTACTTAATTTGTGCGGTTTTAAAACATTTTCATAGGTACAAACTTATTCATTTGAAATAAGTGAAATTTGGAATTCGATAGAGCATAATAAACTTGAAAATAAAGTTTCAGGCTAAGAATCTAAAAGAGTAATCTAAGAAAGGATAAAGTTTTTCAAACTTAATGAAACTTTATAACATTAAAGCACATATACATATGTGTCATCACTATTTATATTCTGTGCATAAAAAAATCCTTTTTGATTAAAATTATGGGTTTAAAGTATATCACAAAATGTGTTTAAGTACTTTTGATAGCCAAAACGAAATTTTATTTAGAAATTGCAATATATATAAATTGCTTTTCTGCCCCATTCAACACGTTAATTATAATTTAGAATATTATTAGAAGAAAACTAAAATATTTAAATTGAATTTTTAGTAACGTTATAATAAAAAATTAACAAAATAAATAAATAAATAAAAAATATAAGTTGTATCTGTGCATGTTCTAATAAATTTGTTTCCCTTTATAATCTTAGTGAAATTAAAAGGTAAGGATTAAAAATAATTCCTTTACAAATGTTATACATATTGCAAAAAAGTCTTACAACCACAACAAAAAACTTGAGCTTAATAATATTTATTCATGGAAAATAATTACCATTAAATTATAAGTCCATCAAAAAGAATTTTTCTACCTTTAATTTAATTAAAGGCTCCTTTACCATACCTGTTTTTCTTCATGCAGGCAGTCATGCATGATAAATTGAAATGAAAATGAAACATGGAAAAATTCACAAGCATTTGATTAGAATTTTTAAAAACAATTTCTAACACAGAAAGAGGAATGTTTATTAGTAACGTTTGAAAAGTACAACTGAAATTATATATTAGAAAAACTGTAAACTAAAATAACGCTGTAAATTGCATGAACAATTAAATAATCATCATTATTCAGATAATTTATAAAAAAAAATTCCTAATTAACCAGTTGCGTGAATTCAGCATCAGGGTTGAATGTAACGAATATCATCACAAAAGTTATCTAATTTCGTATACACCTACTACTTTTCTCCAGAATATTTTTCAAAAATAGACAAAAAAAAATATGAAGCCATTAATCGAAAAATTAATAATTGCTTTTGGGAGAGAGGACCCCCATCATGACAAATGACTTTGTCCCCTTCAGAGTCTAGATGCTAGATCGGGGATATCAAATATGAAAGAGAGAGGGAGAGAGGTAATTAACTGAGGCATACTTAACTCATTAACGGAATAGATAAGATTTCTCCTGAATTTTTAATGCAGATTTATTGAGAGATTTGTGTCGCGAGACTAAATGTGGTGCATGACGAAGCATATTGAAACGCTTCTTTTATCGATTCAGTTATCCTTTTCATTACAGCGGTAGAATGAATTATTTTGTGGTTAGATCAACTCATTAAGATATTGGAACAATGTTGACTCTCTTCTAGAATTATGGGATGAATTTTTTTTTTAAAAAATCTTAATTAAAATGTGTTATTTATCATCTATTTTTACTCATAATGTGATTTCGTATTGTTTTTAGTTAAAAGAATTTTCCATTTTAAAATTTTTGTGAGCAGATAATGCATAAGAAATTATCGATTCATGTGAAATTTGATCTAAACCGCAGAAAAAAGTCTGTATATTTTCCGAAATTATGTAAATTTAGAAACTAGAGTAATCTTGCTAACATTGCATAGAATTCGATGTTTACACTCTTAATGTTTAGAATTAAATAATGATTCGTACTTAGAAATGATAAAAAATGAGAATTTAAACTCATGTGGAAATTCTCCAGAGATGAATCGCACATGCTTAAACTATCTGTCTAATCATAGTTATCTGAGGAGTCCAATTAAAAAGTAATGCTTTTTGGCAAAAAAGTGAAATTATTGTATTTAGCACACGCAGCAAAATAGATGTGATCAAATTTTCCTTACACAGAAATTTTAAATATCTTTCACAGTTTAAAGATTTGGTTCTATATCGATTCTGTAAAATCATTTTTGAAATAATTCGCATAAATATTACTAAAATGCTATCTATGTATTGATCCATGTAAAATATTTATTGTATTTATATGAATCTTTATATTTATAATTACAGTTTTAATAAACTGATTTTTTCAAGATTATTAATGTCTCTTTCCTTTAAAAATAACTTTTTGGAAGACTCATTTTTTATTCTGCTAGAAGTTAATATGACCACAATATCATCACAAGGAAGTAACACAATCCTCATTTATGTCAAATGTAGTTGTTGCTTATACCTGTATGACTTATAGATTGAAATCAAAGATAGCTTTTTCTATGCTCAAAAAGATTTGTGATTGCAAATCTTGGAGATTATGTATCATTCCTTTTCTATACATCCATAGGAAATTTACCAGTAATCTATAATTTACTTTTCTGCAGCTCTTAGAGAATTTCCCAATCACGTTAATAAATTTAGCCTTTCAAATGAAAAAATCTAGTATATATTAACTCAAGGCAAATTATTTTTCTTACAGAAAACATTTTTCAATACCAAATACAGGAAGATATTACATGGTTTTCAGAAATTGTTTTTCAGATATTACATGGTTTTCAGTAAATAATTTAATATAGATTTAAATTAATCTAAAATTTAAAAAAGCAATTTACCTAAAATATAGTTGAAAATAAAAGATCATGACATGTTGAATGTCATTTATTATTTTAAATTTCACATAATATGAATAATAAAAATCAGTACTTATAGTATTTTTTATCTTATTGTCATTTGTTTAATATTGTAAAGATTTTTTAGGTATTCATTTTGGTAAAAATTGATCTTGTCATTTCATATTTAACAATCGAAAAAGAACAAAAAATTTACCGATTCTCGAAAACATTGTCAATATTATGGTGTTATCAGTAAGCAATCAATAAAACAATAAGAAAACAATAATTTTCTAAAGTTAAAATACTATTTTTTTTTTCATTATCCACCAATCATATAAACTCATATATACAAGACATTCATAATTTCATATCTATAAAACGTTTAGGAAAGAAATATACTTTATTATTATCCAAATTGGAAAGCCTTAAAGTTTCACGAAAAACTATATCTGTTCCAAGAAAATTTCAAATTGTATTAGTACTTCTCTTAAGTGAAAACACGCTTCATTAAATGTAAATAATAGTTATTATTTAGATACTGTCATTCTAGTTAAAAGCAGGATTTTCATATATATTTACAAAAAAACCTTGTACTTTACTTGTTGGAACTACACGTGCGTTAAATTGTTTTCAGTTCTCATTAAGTGATCCATCAAAAACTACCGTTTTTCTGCATGTCAAGGCCTACTTCTGGAGATCGATTATTTTGTACTGGGAACATAACTATGATAATTATTGACGTTTATTTCAGTCATAATATCGTACCCAATACATTAAAAACCTGAGGAAATTGCATTGTTAAAAACCCATTTATGTACTAAATGATCACGAATATTCTCATGAGTTTTTCTGTACGTTGAAATATCTGGTTCAATATCAATTTTCGAGTTATAATAGCAATTGCATCTATGTGGGTTGGAGCATGGGTAATTTTATACATTCCATTTTCAATTCAATTGCATGAAAAATTATTTTACATGTGAACTGAATATCAATATATTCAGATCTTCATTTTGTATATGTATATGAAATAAGAATAGGAAATATCATAAACAAGGAAATTTTTATTTCTGCTTAGTAACAAGATAATATATAAAAAATTCAATATTTTACTTAACTGTAAGAATTATAAGACTTAATTGCAAATTTAACAGAAAAATTTTTTTTTTCTGGAAATTTCGAGTTCATTATCAATGAATTGCTTGCAATATATTTCTAACAAATATTTAAGAATTAAATACCTCTTAAAAATGAAAATTTTATTTAATAAGTTAGGAATTGATCTTTATTTCAAATAAAGATATTTTTAAACTAAGAGCTACCAAAATATTTTAAATGATAAACTAATATGTTTTTTCTTGTATTAAACAATTTCTACAAAAAAGTGTTAAAGTTTTCTTATAATCTCCACTAAGTAAAACTGATTTTAATTAAGACATTTAGCGAAAATATATTGAACCAAAGGTTATGAAAATTAAGTTATTAACATATTCAGTAAATTACAAACAAATGAAAATATTCTCTTAAAAATTCATTTGTATTATATATAGTAAATTTTATATTGCACAGCGAAGCTTATAACTTATAAACACAATTTAAACCCATAATTTTAAAAGAAAAAATTAATTAATATGAAATAAAGTATTACAATTATAATTTAACGTAAAAATATATTATTTGTTTATAAAAACAAACAAATGCGTTATTTAATTACTACTAAAGAAGGCTGGATATTAACTAACAGTAAGTATATTCTACGTCAGATAAATACGGATTACATTAGGATGTACGAGGGGTTTTTATATTCATTGCGTGTTGAATAGGATACTTAAGAAAGGTTAGAGAATAAAATTCTCCAGTATTCCTTGACTTTATTGTTTGTCTGAAAGGACATAAACTGTTATCAAGAAAATTAACCTACAAGATTTCCTGAAGGTAATCTTGGAAAAAAGCTTAGCTAGTTAAAAATTTGAATTTACAGCAGAAATATAAGAATAGATGTGAGCCCACG
Source organism: Latrodectus geometricus (assembly GCA_026290005.1). Taxonomy (NCBI): domain Eukaryota; kingdom Metazoa; phylum Arthropoda; class Arachnida; order Araneae; family Theridiidae; genus Latrodectus; species Latrodectus geometricus. Next base: position 213,643 of record JAPDSC010050177.1, on the reverse strand, counting down.
TAAAGACGTTTGTTTTGTAAGCATTTAAAATCCTTAATATGATATGTTTACAGACTAATAAAAATTCCCTGCAATCTCATTAAAAAGAAGATATCACTAAAGAATTTAACAGTACAAACTTAGTTAATTGTTGTTTTAAATTTGACGGAAATATATAACCTAATTTATTTAATGTCTGAAACAAATTACACATCGTAAAGATATTTCATGTAAAATAGGTTGATAGAAAAATATATAACAAATATGAAAGAAAAAAAAAATTAAATAATCCTTAATATGATTTGAAATCTAGAACTTTATATTAAAATGTAAGGAATGTGAATTGTTTTTTAATTCACGATATAAATTTGAACAAAATTTTAGCATCAGGCTTGAATGTAAATATTTGTTAAAATGATCATACATTAGGACGGATTTATCCTCAATACATTAAAATTTACATCCATTTATAAAATATATGAAATCTGTTCTACAAATTACCTTGTGCACATATAAAGCTAAACGATGTTGACCAAATGATTGATAATGACAAAATAAGTTTAATTTCACATCAAGTTTATATTTTTGAAAACTAAAAATGAAAATGTTTTAAGTGAAACTTCGTTTCTATGAATAAAGAACATTATCTGATATTTGCAATGAATTTGACTGCTATAAAAAAGAAAAATGGAATTTTAGATTGTATGTGGTTTTATATTTTATTAGTTGAATATTAGATTGTATTTTTCAATATTCTATTAAATGTTAATTAAGCTGTAAATTTTAATCCTTATTTTCCTGTTATTTTTGTTCGTAACAAAAGTTTTATAAATTTAATAAATTTTTCAATGTTGTGGCCTGCTTATGGGCACAAAAATGGAAAATTTTTAATTAATCTCAAATAAATGTTGATTGAAATTAGAAGTCATTTATTTTAAATTAAAAAATGTATTTCATTTAATTAAGCTTGAAAATAATTCTATGAACATAACTATGCATAATATAATGTGCAACAAAATTTTTTGCTTCAATAATTTTATTTCCTTTATATTATTACAATTAGGATGATCACAAATTTTGTTCCAAACTCAAATAGGCATACCTAACATTTTTTAAATTAATGTACAAATGCACTAATACACAAGATCTTTTAAGAAGGCTTAAATAATAGAATTTAAATTGAAAGATTAATCTGCAATTAATATAAATTGCAACATTAAAAGGCATTATCAACATTCCTTTAAAATTGTACAATCAACAATCCTCGAAAATTTATCTCAATACAATTTTCCAGTTAAATCATTAAATGAAGAAGGAACTTTGTATAAATAAAGATTTAACAAATTAGAAACTCTTAAAATTCTAATTCTCTATAGAATTTAAGAACTCAAGCTGCCCATTTATTTTTCAAACCTAAAAAACACTTTAATAATGCGAAATTCGCATAAAGACAATGTATCTTGTAAAAAATCTGTATTTATAATTTATATTTCTTCTTAAATTTTCTACAGTATTATTTAAGTTTCTAGTAACTTTTAGATTGTTATCCTCATTTTGTTTTCATCACCATTCGTTACTATGTCTCTTTTTTTGTTCTGATCCATACTTATTTGGCATAGCTACTGAAAATCTATGAAAGAAAAACATTAAAAGAAAAAATACGGTTTTATAATATATAAATGTAGTATATAAAAAACTGTTATAATACCAAATATGTGTTATAAATAATACCAAATATGTGCCATATGAAGGTACATATTTGGTATTATTATAGGAGGTATTATAGTATCAAAGGTAAGTAAATAATATTGTTTTAATATATATATATCAACAAAAACAAACTGCATTATTGAGCGTTCAATTATCAATTAACTATTAAAAAAAATAAACCTTTTTTTCATTAAAAATTTCTATAAACTTAAAATTATAAGTTTTATAATAATACAATAATTTATTAATACATGCAAGCATACAATAATTTATTATGACAATCAAACGTGACTTGATATCTGTTTTTCTTCAAATGTTTCAGCAATTGAATTTATAAATATTATAAAATATTATGAACCATAATGAAAAAATGAATTTTTAAAATGTGTTTATCAAATTTTGTGTAAAAGAAAGTAGAAATTTTTGCCACTTTGCGTGCTTTTTATTTTAAAAACCATGCTTATTAAATCTTTATTTTAAGTCATTTATTTTTGAGTTTAGAAGAAAAAGTATGATCTCAACGGTAAATATTTGTTGCAATGCCACCAATGGTTAAAAAATTCGAAATTGCCTCAACTATTCTACATCATCTAGAAAATAACATTTCACGACCCTTGAAAAACAGTTTATTCTGCTTTGGCGAAAATTTGGCTGACATTTTGATTGCTACTGCGCCACTGGGGCTCGAGGTGGGGCATGAAGCACGTTAATGTGGTCACGTTTCTCTAACGGCATCCTCGTGTCGCACCATTCTCCTTTCCCTGTTGCCCTTTACGATGCGTGATGTTATGGACGACAATATTTTTGTCAAAATCCTTTTCTTTCCTTCCTTGCCAAATGTTTTTTCGTCTATTTTTTACGCTCGATTTCTCTAGAGGTCGATGAATGGGTAAGCTTCATTGCTATCTTCATCGCTATCAATGATTTGCAACTGTGATTTCAAATCTTCAAATATTATATGACAAGGGGAATGCGTTTCCATGAAAGCACTGCTTGGCAATTCTCATTTGAAATATAGATCAAACTGGGCAGTAAGAAAAAGCTATTCAGTTCAAAAGCATCATTATATATGTATAAACCGCGAAATAAGTCACTTCACTGAATAAATTATAAGCAAACAAAATATACTCACAGATGTTATACATGCTAAGAATATTTCAAGTATATAGTAAATTTATTCGAGCATTTCTTTTTCATTTGATTGTTTTCGTATTTATTTATTTTAATCGTAACAGATAATGGACTATTGAATTGATTTTAAAGTACCTTTCAATATATATTGTGAGAATGTGCGATATTATTATGAAAAATTCCCTAATAGTAGTATTGATATTACTATTAGGGTTATAAGTAACACTCAAGAGTACACACTTTCAAACCAAGTTAGTAGAAATTATTCAAGTTGTGTTGTTGTTAACATAGCAAGTTGTTAACATAAACCATTCTTAATAAATAAGACAAAACAGTTATATAATTAAAATTTCTAATCGCAATCGATACTAATAGAATTAATAAAACAAGCAAAATATACTTACCATTTGGAAAATTACCATAGAAAAAATAAAGAAGAATTATCTATTGAAAATTCACTGATAAAATATTTAAAAATAACTAATCATTATATAAAATTACATTGATTTTTTTTAAAATTCCAGTAGCACATTATTTCTGTAAAAAAAGATAAAAAATGATAAAACCAACCGGTGAATGTACTATGCGAAATTTAGTTTCGAATTGTGAATAATGACTAAACCAGATTTTATGACTCATATATTTTGCAAAATTAGTTAAATGACAAATTAGGACTTTAATTAAATTTTAAATTTGAATAGAAAAAAATAATAGTTTTGCAATAACAGTTCAACAAATAAAGAATTCTATTTAATAATAAAAAAATTTAATGTTTCAGTTGTTATAAAAATATGTTTTTATTTTAGTTAAGAAATATAAAATAATTGTTCCCGATATTTGAAAAACTTAAAATGTGCCCTTTTATCTTAAGAACGAATACTATTTATATTTATTGGACGTCTAAGAAATTGTACAATAAATAGGAACAATTTTTTTTAGGAATATAAATTGCCCAAAAGATAAATTTTATTTAATGTTTCGTCATGTTTTATGTTTGTTAATTTAAACATAAAATATGAATAGCATTGAATAAAGCAACTATTTATATCAATCTCTTTAATACATAATGAGGCTGCAAAAAATTAATACATTTTTATTTAATTGTTTATTAACATTTTTAATTTCTTAGAAAATTAGTGTAACAAAGAGTTAATTAAGTTTTTTTTGTTTATCATTAAACTAAATCAATATTCGATAAAAAATAAGCTTAGAGAAAAATAAGAGTTACTTTTTTATAATTTAAAATACAGAAATATTTAGTAATTGGCAAAGAAATTTTTCATCAATGGGAAAAAAACAAAATATCAGTTAATAATTCTATATAGTTTAATTTTTTAATTAGATTATAATAATATATATATTATTATAATCAATTTAAAATAATCCGATCAACACCAGCTTCATTGCAATTGACTTGCGATTACATTGTACTTAATTGTAAATTTGAAGGAGTAAAATAGAAATTATATAAGAAGATATATAAATGTCGTTCATATGTATGTAATTTTAAGATATATATAAACATATTCATTAGAATAATATGATGTCCATATTTCTTAAAATGGGTTTTATTTGTCAAATGTTAAACGCAATTAAGATCAAATTTATAATTCTTGTATAAGGTTTTTTATAATGTATTTAGCATATTTATGCTCATTTATAGTGAATACTCCAGAAAGTTTGAAACTACTTATTTTATTTAAGCTGCATATATCATTGTAAATTAGATTTCATAACTGCAAAACTATGGTTAATCAATAAATTATCAAATCCTTTTCATTTTTTAATTACTAGATTCCAAGAAAAATATTTTATAAGACATGAGTATGTCTTTTAAGTCCCATATTAAAATTCTGATAATGTTTATATAAGTTAATAAGAAATAAGAAACATAAAAATATTTAAAAATGCCCCTGTTTTCATAAATCTAATATAAAAAAGTAATATTGTGGGAAAAAAATAATATAAGCTCTTTTAAACATAATTCTTCAATATATATTTTTGATTAAAGTAAGTTCAAATGCATTTTACTTAAAATTTTCTTATGGTTGAAATTTTAATTTATAGTATGTTTTAAAAATTATCTATTTAAACAGTTTTCTTACATGATGTTTTTATACAGTAAATACTCAACATTTTCAATTTGTACATTTCTATCTATTTGAAAAGGTTGTAGCATTACTTTATCATATTATGTTATTCAAAATTTAAATAACTCAATGGCAAATATTTTGCTCAAAAAAAAATTCATTTAATAAGCTTCATATATAATATAAAGAATGAAAACTTTACTCCAGTATTTTAAATTTAAAGAATTTTTAACCATTAATTAAGAATTTTTTTAATGTATTTATATCGAAAATAAATAAAATACGTGCCACTTGATATATTTGTATTAAAACAGGAGTTTTGGGATTTTAAGTTATCGAATTACATTATTAATCATAAACAAAAAAATTATAGAAATTACAGAAAAGTAAAGTGCATTTTAAATACAATTATACTTAAAATTTTTAAAATTGACAAAACATTTTCAAAAAATTTATTAAAAAAAAGCAGTTTAGTCAATTTTTTCAATCTTTCAGCTGATTCACACTGTTCACTTCTTCATATAACATGTGTTATTATTTGTTAAAATAGTTTACAGATATATTATTAAATAATTACAACAATAAATTTAACAATTCCTTAAAAATAATTACAACAATTTAGTAATAAGCAGCATCTTATAATTCTTCAGACTTCATTTACTTTTCGATTACAGAATTATAAACTTAACAAGTTTGTAAAATAAGTTAATAATTTTCGTCTCTTAAAAAATGCAAACAATTTAGAAAGACAATGAATCAGAATGAAATAAAATTTTATATTTAACATCATTAAAGAAATTCTTTTCTTTAAAATCATTGTTATTCTAATCATAAGCATTCCTCATACCACTTAAGCTAGTATTTTATATTTCAGCTCTATTTACATAAACATTCATACTGAATAAAAAATAGCAGAAATTGAATGAAAAATTTATGTATTTTTATATTTATTGAAAATTTATTTAAAATAGAGATGGATATTTTAAAATCCAGGCAAAAGTTATTGATATAAAGCTTGCTTTGTTTGAAACAATACATTGTGGTAAACAAATGATTGTTGCCAGTTTCAAAGCAAAACACAATTTCTGAAATCAAAAGTGAACTTGCTTTTATAGACATAAAAAGCTATAGTTTCTATAAAATATATTAGAAAGAAATGAACAAAACTGCCGGGATGCCCTCAAGGTGTTTTAAATTAATAAAAAACTCTCATAAAAAGTGAAGGGAAGAAATATAGCAAGAAAATATATCACAAGTTAATGATCAATTTATTCTGAAATACTGTTGAAAATCTCCAGCTTGAAAGTACAAGATTATGATGAAATGGAAATGGAGCTCCCGTACCTCAGGGTACCTTGTTTGGCATGTATTATGTATTTTTTAAAATGAAATATAAATGGCCTGTAGGGTTAGAAGACATATTTTAATAGGATCTTTCCAAAATCAATAATTCAAAATTTTTATGTTTTTTAGGAAGAAAGGCTATTTTTATTGAGAATATAAAATTTTTATGCAATAAAGATTGTTGAATTCATCTATAATATGTGAGAATAAATATAGCAAGAAAATACCTCAACAATGTGAATGAAAGGATTAGTTAATGATTTTTAAATGAAATTAAAATTATTTTTTCTTTAATATTAGAAACAAAGGTTATTTTTAAATTTAACCATTAGTTACAATTTTCTACAAATCTAGTAAACTGAAGAACGCTCTTTAGACACTGTACATTATATTATGTTGGGGGAAAAAGAAATCCATTATTTTTACCTGAACATTTAGTAACTTCTTTCAGATTCGCTTTGTAAAAAGGTTTAAAACAGTTTCATGTAGATTTTTAGGTCTTGTGCGAAGTTACGACTGCTGACATGCTGTCAAGTTCGATAATTTTTGATATTTTATAGACATTCTCGACGATGTTGTATCCATGCGAGGAGCATCTTTAGCATCCAAATACCCAAACGGAATCTACGAAACAAAAATTGTACGTAACTGGTTATTACAGTTTTATATAGGACGATAAACACCTTTCACAATTTTAGCCACCCGGCTATCTTTTTCGCCGTTACAAGAGAAAAACGAAAATGTATCGAATTTTCTGTTTGTTGTCTTCCATTTTTGAAGCCTTATACTCGTAACTGAATTAATCAAACAAAAACCGCAAGAGGATATTTTATTGTCAAATGTCACCTTTCCAACGAGCATAAATCTGAAATTGTTTGATAGATATCTCACGAGATTGCGATCACTACAGAAGTTTACCGAAAAAATAATGGATAGCTTTTTTCCCAAACTAATATTTTGCACCACAATTTAAAAATTTGATCAGTCTTAGTTATTACGATTACTCATTCATAATAATATTAGTTCTTATTATTTTAAAAATTCTTATCTAAAATTAAATTCTCAATTTAATTTTAATATA
>JAPDSC010050177.1:170998-195416 GCA_026290005.1 Latrodectus geometricus | reverse complement strand
ATATATATATATATATATATATATATATATATATATATATATATATTACTTGGAATTCATTAACTATTTTATGATATAACACGGAAGCAGTTTACTGTTGCATTTGCGTGGATGACATTATGAGGCAAAGACAGTTTCCAAAAAGTATTTTGTTTGAATAATAGTTGAAAGTCTGCTCTTTATTTCATTTTAGATACAGAGGATGCTATAAGGCTGTTCAAAATACAGGAAATGTCTTTGGAATTTCGTATTATTTGAAATTTGAGACGAGAAATTGACTTCAGTGTATGGGTGAAACGAGTGAGTCAGCTTGATTTCAGCAATGTATTAAAACATTTTGCATTTAACAGAAGAGCTTTTTTGATTATTTCAACATTGTTAAAATTGTCTACATTCGTAAATTCTATTCCTTTATATTCATTAAAAATTTAAACATAAACATCTAAGAACTTAATTTTAATTTAATTTGAAAATTTAGAACACTGTTGGTTTGTTAGTTATAAAATGTTACATTTGATGGCTGATATAGTTATACTACATTAGCAATGACGTTTTCAAAAAATTGAAAAATTTGCCTTTTTTCTATAGCTTAATGGCAGTTTTAAAAACTATGTAATTTCAGAGATAATCTTGAATACACATTAAACTACAGAAATAGAATTTGTAATTCAACTTTGTGTTTGAAAATTGTAACACTCAACTGTTGTGGATGTATTCTCAAGTTTTAAACTGCTCTTAGGAGACTATGGGCTCAATTAAGTGACTCTCCGGGCAATCTGTTTTGAGAGCAGTCACCAGAGGGACATTATGCTAATAATAATAGCGGGCTTTTAAAGCCTTCCAAGTAGTTGATATCTTTCACCTTTTGTTTATTGTCGGCACAAAAGTACTGTCAGTTGAAAACACTGGGGATTCCATTAATCCACTAAATGGATTTTCCACTTCCATGGATGGAATTGATATTTTGCCTCCTTCCTCCCAAGAATCTTTGTAAGGTGAAGTGTGGTATTAATTCTGTTGGGAAATCTGTAAAACATTTTAGAGAAGAAATTAATACATGCATAGAGTTTAACATTTTTACATATTTAAAGACGAGACATTTCAAAAAATGATTAAGATCCAATTAAATTAAGATAAAGATTTTAATTATTAAATTATTTAACTTTCTTGAATTTAAGTATGAGTTATTTATGATGTATTTATTCTAAAGTTATATATATCATTTTATTCAGTGTTACAAAGATTAAATCTTAAGCTATCATCGAATCTAATAACGATATGCTTATAACTTTAAAATTTAGTTATAAAGATTAGGTTCTATGCAAAAAATAAAAACGTTTAGTTAGATAAAAATTAATTTCTTTGAAGAATAAAAAACCTAACTTTGTTCATTTTAACGTCATCTTATAAGGATAAAAATCTCGATATTTATAAGAATTTATGTTTTTTAGAACATAATTTACATAATGCAGCTATTGTGTAAATCATTCAATAAATGGATCTTTATTATCAGTTTAAGTTATTTTTACCAAGAAAAATGGGGAACCAGGTATTTCTCAATGCAATTTCAAACTGTAGCTTTAATTTCTTATGATCAAATATATCAACAGCCAATATCAAATGTTGATGGTGCCAATGGCGCAATGGTTAAGGAAAGTAGATAAATAAAATTGTGCATATAATAACTAATATTAGAAATGCTTCTTACTTTTGAGTATTTTCAACAAATTTTTAAAACAAGAACTTTATTTTAAATTTATTACTATTCAAAATCAATAAAATGCTCTGTAATATTTGAAATCTTCATGCTACAAATTTTAATAATTTGAAAGTGCAGTTATTAATTTAGCTTGACTGATAAAACTAAGACAATTTAAAATAGAAATTAATCATTTAAGAAAATTTGCTTAAATTATTTTTGTTGACTCAAATGATTCAAATTAGGTTAAAATTACAGAATGTTTCAATAATTTCTATATCATGAAAAATACTTTTTAAAAATATTTACAATTATATAAATGATCTTATGGTTAACATAAGGTATCTAAAGTGATATAAATAAATACATAATGGAAATTTCAAGTGAAAAATTTCCTATTTTCTCGAAAAAGCAACTCTAAAACTTTTTACTTGAAAGCAAATTTAGAATTAGGAACATAATTGTTCATTTTTCAATGAAACATTATATTGCCATACAATATCAAGCATAATAAGAAGCTTTGGTCTCAATATGAAAATCTTGCAGTATTTTATTTAGAAATCAAAATAACCCAATGATATAAATTATATAAGAAAAATATAATTTATTAACATTTGCATGAATCTTATAAGGAAAAAATATAATAAAAGGAAACAGTTAACCTTTGCGGAAGAAAGCAAGAAAAGAGTGATTTAGTATAGGAAATATTTTTTCAGAAATCTGAATACCAAAGTGGGTGCAAAGAAGAATAAGGGGATATATATATAACGCAGCCTCAGTGCTATATAAGCAACCCGCATATTTCTCACTTCAGTATTAGACTTCCGACGAAATATCTAAATTCCCGGTTGAACTATATAGAAGTTATGCCCAGAATAAGACGGACATTTGTTTGCACGCATCCGCTCTTAGGGTTTTTGATTTTTCAAAGCACGTTCTCCTATTGGCTATACGCATTCTTCCGAGGTTCGGTGCTTTGTTTCTTTTTATATATATTTTGTTTACATATATACGGAATTTTTTTCCAACGTTTCTCTTTTAAATTTTCTATGTGTGTTGTATATATCTCTCTTCAAGGGAGAAGAAAATAGAAAAAATGAATAAAAGTGGACGGTGCTTCAGTTTTTACGTGAGACTTAAAATACGTTTTTTTTTTCCTGTATTTTTTTCCTTTACTGAAAGGTTGTATTTGGGCTATTTCTTCCAAAGAAGCACACACACACATCGAGAAGAATCCTCGAGGAAAACTTAGAAGAATAATAATTTAGGAGTTCCTGTTTGGACTTTCTTTTAAAGAAATGATTTTCTATTAGAATATTTTCCCATTTGAATAGATATTTTCAAGAGTCTTTTAGATTTCAACCTTTCTACAAATTAGTAAGAAATGTTTTTACGGAGAAATAGAGATAGTTATAACAAGCGACTCAAATTCAAATGATGTAGAAGCCAAATGTTTATTTCTTTTTCTTCTTTCTTTATTTTTTTAAGTAATGTAAGTACTTTTTCATAGTTGTACTGAAAATAATTGATGTCAAAGAAATACAAATTTTGTACATACCATTCAATTTAAAATACTTATTTCATAGATATTGCATAGTTTATAACTAAATTGAGTTTTTGTAGTATTTTCATAATTTTTAGGTAAAATAATTTTCTTATAAACATTTTGATTTGAGGAAATTAAAATTGCATACAGTAAATGTGTGATATATATAATTTGTAATTTGCCACTCATAAATTTCTTAACTGGATTTTAATCAACATACATTATCTCTGCATATCTGCAAGATATTTATTATAATTTTTTGTACAAACAGTTTATCAGAAGAGAAATGGCTTTTATTATATAATTTTCTTTTCAGATGATATAAAATATTTAATTTATTGTTTTTGTGAAAGAAAATTTTCTCTAATAAACAATTTTTGCATTCTTTCTTAAAAGGAGGGCTTTTATATTTTTACATAAACACCTGACGTCCCAGCTGTGTTTATAAAATAATACCTCTCTTTCTTAAATGCTCAACAATTTGTGGATGCAATATTTTTATATGAAATATAACATCATTATTTACTAAAGGAAGTCATTTTCTTTCCAATTTTATTTTATTTTCTAAATATACAGAGCATAATTTGATGAATAATTATGACTTTGAGTGCTTGCTATTTTTTCTTAAATATCAATGTTTACTATAAATCTTTCGGTAAAATTTTCTGACTTTCCAGCGATTTTTAAAATGATCAGGAAATATCAATATATAATTTTGAATATTTTAAGAAATTAAATTTACAAGTTTCAAATCAAAGTTAGATTTTTGATGTTTTACAACAATAATTTTTTTTTTTTTTTTTTTTTTTTTTTTTTTTTTTTTTTTTTACATAATGATATTAACATTATTTCAGTTACATACAATCTTTTTACTTCAACAAGTTTTTACGTTACTTTGAATTTTAAAGTATAAATTTTCCACGTTCATTAAGCAGTTTTCTTTTTTTATTTTCATATGTTAAATGGATTTCATAGAATATCAATTACTTTGTAATTTTTATATTTTCAGGAATGAAACGATATCATTTTACAATAAATTAAATATTACTAAAACAGTATACTAAGCTAAAACGTTTTAATATTGTAAAGTATCTACAAATTAGATATGTTTTTTTATATATAATATATATTTTAGATTATATGTATTAATAATTTTATAGTAAAACCTCCTTACTACGTTTCGAAAAATAAATAAATAATGGATAAAATATATTTATAAAGAGTAATTTTTTGTTGCGGAAAATCATTTTTGTATTTTCAAATGAGATAACTTTTTTTATTTGAGTTCAAGATATAACTTCCCCATATTTCAATAACATTTAGCATTATTTATTTGATTAACTCAGTAATCACCATAGATAGTTCTGACTTAGTTCTTTCCTAAGGATTATTATCATATTTAAAAGGGAAACGATCACTAATGCAATGATTCTTTAAAGCAGGTGACAGAACTCCTACGCTGTCTTAAGACTGGAGTAGGTATGGAAAACCTAGACCCCTTGAGCATTTTAAGCGAGGAAGAAAATAAATTTGACATCAACCTGGCAAATCAACACTGATTCAAAACAAAGGTTTTTTTTTTTAATTAAAGGAAGAAAAAGACTTGTTAAGAGTTGCATATGATATAATTGTATATTCAATAGTTGAGTATTAATTTTCCCACTTCATTTGAAATGAGATTACTAATAGTTTACATTAGTAAATACAGATTATTCACTCACATAAAATGCATTGATGCACTTTAGATGTGATAAAATAGATTTAGTTTTACACAAGGATAATAAATTTTTCTACTTATATCAAAAGAGATAAATTTTGAAATCATACAGTTTGCAAGGTAAAATTCTGTTATATAACTTCAGTTTTTGTTCACCTCAATTATTAAAAACATGATTTTTGAATTCCTCATTAACTGAAGGAGATGAAACATAAACAAAAGATTGGTTTAAAAAAATCTTTAGTTTTAAAATTATATAGAAAATAAGCGTATCAATAATACGTACTATAGATAGTGATCTGTAAAATTTAAAAAAAATAATCAATTTTTTTCACATAAAAATATTTTAGATATGAGCTTTGATAACGCAACATTCATCTTTATTCCTTCCCAGTCATTGCAATTTTTCACTACAAGCAATTTACAATACAGCAACTGAAATGCTGTTCAGATTCATAGAATTCTTGTAGTGCAATGACGTACACGAATAATATCATTCATATAAGAAATTTTTATAAAATAAGAAAAATTTAGTTAAGATTTGTATGTCTTAAAATTACATGAATATATTTAAACGTGAATCTATTTAAACGTGTACATGTATCTATATTAGATTATATTGAAAGCCAAATTGCTCTGCTAGATTGAATTGTTTTAACACAATGTAATGAAACATTAGCTCTTTATTCATGTAACTAAGAATTTTCAGACATTATTAACAACAAATAAATCCTCTGAACTGAGAATCAATTATGAAATATCTGAAAGACTGTGGGAAATTGACATTTATTTCCATTCCTACAATTCTTTTTAAGTATATTTTAGTCTTCGCAAACCATTATTAACTCTTTTTTATTCTTGATATTTGTACAAAATTCTTGTCCTTGTTAATTCAAACTACAGAATCAAAATAAATACTAGAATATGATAAGAAACAATAAGCGAATTCTGGAAATATTGGATGTTTTAATCATTTTTTGGTAAACCGGAAATTTTAAAACACTCTTGGACAATCAGTTCTAATACCACACGTTTGTCAAATTAGACTGTAGATATTTATTAAATTAATCGTATAAGATTCTTGGAATTAAAAAGAAATTTTTCATGAAAAATCAATTAGAAAAATCAACCAGAATGTGTTCCTTTCTTAAATAAGTAGAATCGAAGTACTGTATATGTATACTTAATATATTCAGTTATTACTTAAATATCTTTTCACAGATCCATCACAATCAAATTATACCATTTAATGCATACTTCAAAGAAGTTTCTTCTCTTCCTTTGTTGACCAGTGTAAGAGTAGACCAGAAAAAAATGCTGCATATAAATTAAACAATCATTTATAGTCATAGCATGGGAGAATATTTATTATGCAATGAGGTCTTGACACTTGTAGTTATGTAAGAATCAATTGCAACTGTAGAAAATCAATCTTTATTTAACTTACTAAAATGTTACAAATTTACGATTGCCATACATCAACAAGACACTCTTAGACTTGTAAATATCTTTCGAAGAAATAGGTGCATGATAAAATATATCTATTTAAATTTCTTCGTATTCTAATTTTCCATAAAAACGTTTCAGAAGAAGATAAATAATTCAATAATTTTAAAAATACATTTTCTATTTTATAATTTTTAAATTCAAGTTTCTTTTTTTTATTTTAGCTCACGATGCAGTGACCATCATGGTTTAAGTAACCAAAACTTATTTTTTGTTGTACATTTATATATGTAAAAGGATCTTCTCAGAGCTATAGTATATATTCATGTCTAATTAATAATATTATATAATTTTGTAGTTATACGTACCATGAAAAGGGTGGAAACTTTATCGTTTCAATCAATGATCCATTCAATCAATCAACTGATCCATCATGTCATAATAATTCCTAAATTGTAAAAGTTAATAAGATCTTGCCTGAAAAAATATGTTCCATAAATTTTACAGTCATATTTAAATGCAGATAAAACATAGAAGTGTAAGAAAATATAAATAAGTATGAAATCATAAAAATATGGGTCTAGGAATTTCAATCAGATGAGGTGGATTTTGTTTTTTTATGCCTAAGAGTGTTTTTTAAATATTTTATGTAAATATTTGAGATATTTAATAAATTAATTTATAGTTCTTAATATTTTGATACATTAGATTTAGGTGCACATTTAAACATATTAGGCTTTAATGTATATTTTCTATTTAAAATTTTAAAATTTTTTAAATATAAATAATTGATATGCCTTTCAAAATATATTTCTTTTTCGTAACAAAGATCTAAGTTATAACACATTTAAAAAATAAATATATGAGCAGTTTAAGTATTATGGATATTAACAATGAGATATATCTTTCAAACTAAACATCTAAATTATGACAAGTATAGTGCATTCTTCGAAATAAAATATAATTCCTTCTAGGAAACTATAAAATAATTTATTTTGCAACTTTACTCATTTTCAAATAAAAATAAAAGTTAAAATTAAGCAGAAAAAAACCCTTTAAATCCCTCCTCTTTAGAGTGCAGATTATTCATAATCCTTTAAATTAGCGGAAAGAAGCTGTTTACGAGTACACCCACAACTCCATCAAATCCGCTCTTTTCGGGAAGGAAAAATTAAGAAACAGAAAAAATCAATCTTGCCACCAAGTCCATCAGGGCTACCCCACATAGAGATCCACGTAAGGTTAACGACTAAGTAATTTGCAGACAAAATTCGACGATCAGCATTTGTGGAAGCTGAGCATGGCACTTATTATGTTCAGGCTCGTCCATCATTTTCGTGTACAAACACGGAGTCTAAAAACTGTCCCGGGACTTCCAAGCAACCATGATGGATAGGGATCAGCCGCGGGGCGCGGAATTTAAAGAAAGGGGTGTACTAAGCAGTTCGGGAGGGGGGAGGTGAATATTTGATGTATGATTTGGAATCCCCTGTCCCCTCGCAATTTCAATCTTTTCTTATCTGATGTTTGAAATCGCATGTTAATATTCTTGTGTGGAGAAAATAATAGGTGATTAATATGAAAAATGGAAGGAAAAGAAAGAGAGAAATTAGGGTACTCTTTAATTGCCAATCAACAGGGATGATGGGGATTAGCTATTTAGGTTAAATGGGAGAGATTTTTTAATGGATAATGAGAAATTACAGGTTGTAAATTATAACCTAAGTTTATGAGAGGCCAAAAGAAACAAATGCAAATTGTAATAGCACATGGTTCATAATATTATTTTACAAAGCAATATTTGCCTTTTAAATTATTAAGGTTGACTTTTAAATTATTCTTTTGCAAACAATCATAATAATACAAAAATATGCTATTTATATTAATCATTGAAAATCTCTCTTATCAATCATCAGAATTAAATTAATTATTCCTTATATCAATTTTCATAATAATCAAAAATTAATAATACAGAAGTCCTTGCAAAGAAAAATTTATATTAAATAATATCCTTAAAAAAACATTTCTAAGTTCACATTTTTAGATTCTTAGAACATTACTAATGTAAACTTATGTATATATATATATATATATTAAATATATATATATATATTATATATATAAACATATATATGTATACATATATATGCTAAAACCATAATTTCTGCTAAATTTTCTGATTTTAGTTTTCTAACAGAGAAAGCATTTTTTTTATAATACAGAAATGTATTGAACTCTTATTAGTATATACAAAGTGCATAAAAGTGCAGTGCATACTTATTTTGATTAAGTCTCGGTCATTAAATATTTGACAATATTTAATCAACATTACACACAGTTCTAGTGTAGAAATAAAAATATTTTTCCCCTCTTTTTCACATAAATAGGAGTTAACTAAACTAAATAATTAAAATTTACTTTCTTTCTTCTGTACTTTCTAACTTTAGAATATTAATTCTGTAAAATTTCATTGAACGTTATTAATCCGTTAACTACATCTATTTTTAAAAAATTATAATTTTAAAAATTTGTTATATAGATATAAATTTTTAAAATTTAAAATCTGTATTTTAATTATCATTCTTTCATGGAATTTAATCAAAGTCAACCTGAAAATTAAAATTACCAATCTGCGTGTGCAATAATAAACAATAATTATCAATTCTTTCTTATTATAGGAAATTTCACACTGCAACAATCAAAGCACTTCAATTCACAAACAAGGCACTTCTCTTCATTTGAGTCCCAACAAATCGAATCTTTCTATAGTGTAAAAGTGAAATAAATTTATCTACAGAAAAAGCGCGACACTCAATCTAACGGTTCAACCCATTGCATACAAAACATTCAATTCTGTCATAACAAACCAGCGAAGAGTATTAAAGTCAGTACAAGGCAGACCTGCCCCTTCTAGTTTACTGAAAACTTTTCTTCTTCCAGGTCCTTTTGTGAATGAACGAAAGGTCAAAAAGGCAATCGAAGCGGCACGATTTCTGAGAAACCCTTTCTGTTTTTATTTTATCATCTGACAAAGTAATATTCTCTTGTACACTCCTTTTTTTAGCACTCACAGGTCCGGTTCCTCTGTGTCTGTGTCAAGTTTCTACAGCAGCTGTTGGACGAACTTGTGGTTTGTTTTGGGGTCTTCTTGTTGAGAAACAAAGATTTTTTTCGTGTTTTTATCTTTATCCTCTCTCTTCATTTTCGAGAAAACTATGCAGTCACCTGATGGAAATTAATTAGGAAGATCTCTTTTAATTAATTTCTGTACATTTTTTGGATTTATAAGTTTACTATTTTCGTCCTTTCATAATGAAAAGTTATTGATATCAAATCCATGGAACAGTCTGAGCAAAAAATAATTGAATGTTTTATTATATTTATTATTGAATGAGATTATGATTTTAAAATGAAATGTAATTAAAAATTATTGATAAAAAATAATTTCGTTTAAGAACAGGGAGAAAGGAACGATAATTCCTATTTATTTTAACAAACTGTTTTATGATAGAATAGAACGATAGAATAGAATAGAGTAGAACGAATAGAATTGGTAAATAATAAATACAAATTTATGTCACTGTAGTGCTTGAAGAATATGATCCACACACTTTTGCGCAATAAATATGCAAATAAAAAATAAACTTACGGTAATTTTGCTTATTTTAATATAATGAATAATTTTCCGGAAAATTATTCTGCAAATTATAACCCTTAAATTAAAATATGAGGTTGATGCTGATTGAATAGGGCTTCATTATAAAAGTTTTTCAGAAACAATTGTTTAATTTTTTTGATTTTAATTGCTGACATCATTGATTTCTAATAATCCTCTTTAAAAAAAATATATTAAAATATCCATCTCAAAAAACACTTACTTATCCGGAATATCTTAATTTAAAATTTCCTTTGATTCAGAAAAAATTATGTCTATATACATTAAAACATTTACAAATTGACAAATTTTTCATTATGGATGAAAGGAAATAAGCTTTCGTAACCTTAATTTTTTATTTTTTTAACTATTTATTTAGGTCAATATTGTTCTCAAAAATTTCATCAAAAAACACTCAAAAAATGGTAGGAGAAGTACATAAGAATAAATAACTAAGCAAATTTTATCCTATTAGGAATCAGTGATGCATATCAATAAAACTTTTCGTACAATATTTGTCTGCATTTTATGTAAATAAAATATCTGGGATATTGTAATGAATAAATAAATTAATTACTTAGAATAATAATTAACTTATAACATCTAATTATAAACTTTCTTATAATTAATACAATAGTTTTTGTTTTTAATCAAAATAATTAGTATGATTAACGTCTGCTTATTTCGTAGAACAAGTGATTCAATAAAAAAGCTTGCTAAAAAAATCACATAAAATTGCATTAAACGCTAACAGTTTATTCATTTATTTTTAGCATGAGTATATTTAGAGTAAATATTGTTTTTTCTTCAGAAAATTCTTTGCGTGTTGATGTTTATATTTAATTTTTTGAATATTTTCTACATTAAATAATTTAAATTACATTAAATATTTTAAAATATTTTAAATTATTTAAAAAAAGCTGATTCATCATGTAAATCAACAAAATTCTTTACTGATAATTAAGTTTATTTTTAATGTCATTCGTTTTTACTACTTGCTGAAATTTTAGTTTTTGTTATTTATCACCTTTGCCTATATTGTAGAACTCAGAAATACATACCTCAAATGTTATTAAGCGTTTAAAAAATTATTTATTAAAATCTGCTGTAATGAAATAAAAGTATAAAAATAATATCAGTACCATGCGATTTTAGAATGAATTTTTCACACATGGAAGAAAAAAAATGTTATTGTGTGTGTGTAAATTTTTTCAGAGCCTAATTTCATTTATTTTATAGAATTAAATGCACATTAACTCTAATAACATAAACTACAATTACAATTTCAGATTTTCTTGAAACTTATTTTAAGAAAACAAATTAATCTAATTTTAATATATTAGTAATAATATAATTAAATTTTCGATTACATCATATGAAAATAGTAATATATAAAAAAGAAAGTAAATAAATTTTATTTTAAACTAATTTTTATGCAATAAAATCATTTTTATGCAACTAATATTTTTGCAATAAATTTTAACTAAAATGAAAATTTATTGCAAACTAAATTGTTTTGCAAGAAGGACATTCATTGTACGATTTCTTCTCATTGCAGAGACTTTAAAATTACAACTTTCCAAGAACATTTTACGTCTTAACAAATATCCTGAAGTCCCTCTCATTTAGGGAAAAATTCCAAAAAAATCCCCATTTACAACCATTGGTGGTAGACCTGTTGCCCTTTGACAAGCAAGTAAAGTGTTCAACCCATGTAGGTAGGGTCGAAGGCATTTCTTTTCACCGCTCTCAAATCGTGTTTGGCCTGTTAACCCTATGGATCAGTGATATACCCGCATTATTTTTTCTTCTTTCTCGACGTCCGTCTCCAAACACCTGCTGCCATTTTAGCGGAATACAATTCTAATCACTGATTGGAAATAAAATTAAATTACATAGTGTTGTAGCTTAAGGTGAGAATAATCCAAATTCATTGAATTTTTACCTCATTTTTCTTCTTAAGTAGTTAAAACTTAAGATTTGATAACCTTTTAAGCATATTGTTGTTTCGAAAGGTTAAAAGAATGGTAGATGAAGGTTAACCGCATATATTTCGTTGCTGACACAGATTAATTTGCAAACATTTTTTAAGTAGTATTTCATGCAAATTTTTCCACACAAAAGCAATTTTGCCAGGACTATTACGTGACCATTAAATCACTTTCATGTTTTAAAATATAAAATGTTCCTAATTATACTTTAAATAAAATGTTTTTTTTTATTTTATTATAAGCATATTTTCTTTCATTAGAATATGCGAATAACTATCTGACCTAAATTTATACACAATTTTGTTTTTTTTTTATTTCGTACTCTTAATTTTGATAGTGAATTTATTTTACTGTAAATATATACGCATTATAAATAATTTTTTCAATTTTATCGTTATAAATGATTTTAGGTGAAATTAAGTAAAAACCTTCTAACATTTATATAATTCAAATTACATAAAAACTATTTTATATAGCTTCTGAATTTATATTAAGCACAATGAAAAATATTTATCAGAAGTAGCTTTATGATTATTGCACATTTTGTAGTAAAATATAGTGTCAATATTGAATATCAACTTAAGAGCTTACAGAAAGATAATCATCTTTAACCTTATTCAGCAATGATGTAAACTTTAATAAGCAATTCTAGAGAAAAATAAGTAAAATTAACATTTCGAATCTTTATTTTATTATTTTATTTTAATGTAAAATAAAATTTTCTTAGAATTAAGACTTATTTTAAAAGAATAGCTTTAAATGTTCTTGTATTTTTAAGAACTAAATTCTTTAATTATTTAGAAAATGTTCTGCAATACTAAGCAACTAAAAATCAAATTTTAGCAAATTCCAATAAAAAATTGAAACGAGATACTAAATTTTTAAAATGTAATGTTTAGCCTTAAAATACTTTGTATCATCAAATATGTGTCGTAAATTCACCATTTTCATTATTATTAAAAATTGTTCATTTAGTGCAAAAAATTGAATCTGGCATTTTTTTCGAAGAATAAATAATCCACTCCGAAACTGAATTAGTAATTTATTATTTGTAGAAAATATAAAATAAAATTTATGTATTTTTTTTTTGTTTTCAGTTAAATTAAATGAGTAAAAATTACTAAAAGCCATGAAATTTCGTTTCTTTTTAATTAGGTTGGCATTTCATCGATTGGTTAATTTATTTAATAAATAAAGTTAAATATATACATTTTTGTTGCTATGAACTATTTTTTTCTTAGAAAGTATAAAACTTTTTAGTATATTCACTCAAATACGAGCCTATTACAAACTAGATGTAGTGTAAGTTGGCGACATGAAGGAATTCCGTTGCGCTATTTTGATTTCCAAAGTACTCACAATGTGTTTTCTTTTTGAGAACTACTTATTGAACAGTATTAATACTTTGATGTCAAATAACATAAAGCTCAATAGCTGAAAGCCATTGCACATTTTGTACGACTATTACAAATAACATTCTGGGGGAGGAGAGCTTTACATATGTTAGGCTGTGTTCATATACCTCCAGGGAAGAATCAAGATTAACATCCATTGAAAGAAGTGCAAACACAAAATATTTACCCGTTTTCTATTTTTTAAAATTCAATTCGGAGCCTTCTACTTTGAAAAGGTTCAATGTAGCTTTAATATAAAAATGTCAGAAGCAGACCTGTAGTTAAGAAATAGTGAATCTCAGTAGTAAGAGTAATTGACGCTTTATAAAACAGTAAATTAATCATCAGATATCTAAAGCTAGAAAATAAAGAAATGTTAAGAACGTACTTTAAAATTAGGCTTGTATATAACAAAAGCATCCTTCAAGATTTTTGACTCCGTATGCAGAATAAGATTTCAGTTAACAATCCCACAATACAGTCGAAAAATTATAAATTGATGCAGTATTTCATCTATTTCTGACAAAAAATGTATCTCGGTTTATCCTAAGTAATCTAATACAGACTGTCATTTGGAACAGATATTATAATTTTAACACTATGTTGATGCATATAATGAAACTACATTTTAAATGAAATATCAATTAATGAAACATTATTAATATTGTTCCTTTCAAATATAAAGTATTTAGAAAAGCAAGTATATCTTTCAGAAAATGGAAAATAATTTGTGTTCACTACTATTATTACTTTCTGAGAAGTATGCAGTAAAATTCCTGCATTTAAAAATTATATCTATAATAAATTTATATATATTATAATAAATTTATTCATATTAAATAATTTTTTTTAATAATTTATTATTAAAATCACAATATATATAAATATTATTTTCAACTATTTCTCATTAACCTAGAGAAATTTGCAACGTCTTGTTATCCAATATGAACTAATGACAAGAATATAAATTTCTCGCTTGCAATTTAAAATCTGGTATGTTTGCTTCACAGCAGGAGAAATGATGCTTGTAATGATTATGCAATAAACACCGTAGTTCTCTGCCTCGTATATAATATATGAGCATAGAATGAAAATCTAATCAAATATTTCGCTTATCTAAAATTTTATTTCGCTATCAAAATTACATATTAATTTGTATTTAAAATTTAAAAATTCATCTAAGTTTTCAGAAATGTATCATAATACAAAAAGCTCTTCAGATTTCAATGTTATAAAAATGGTGAATTTGTGCGCCACCCCCGTCAAAAATAACTCATGATTCGGTTCACTACCTTTTTTCTGATTCACACTTTGAGTGCCTATACATACATTTATCGCTTCACTGTATGTGTGTGCACAAGGAAAAGTACTTGATATTTCAATGCTTTTTTTCTATCTGTAAATAAATCCGTGGGAACAGTCTTTGACAAATATAACGACATAAAAGATGTTTTCTCAAGTATCAACTTTTAGAGAACTAAAAAAATTCTTTTTATCTGAAATTTTTCTTTATCTTCCTAAGAATTTGATTTTACCAACTCCGAATTACTCATGCAAATGGAGCTGATTTATTCTCTAAACTGAAAAGCAACATTTAAAGTAAGATTTTGGGGATTGAGCTGAGGTTTTCTAAGCTTTTACCAAGGAGAATAATCTAACTGAAGGTCTTTCACTGGAGTGGGAATGAAAAAATTTAGTTTTAAAAATAATGAATTTCTGCTCTTAAAACTAATTACAAATATTTTTATAGACAATAAAATATGTTTGCCTTTATTTATTAACATTTAAATGCTTAGACTGAATAAAACGTATTTACGTATTCGAACTCATTCGTTCTTTAAGCCTTTTAAAAATGTTTTCTAAAAATTTGGTATATCCTAATTTAAAACATTTAGTTACCCCAAAGTGATAAGTGCTTGGCATCAATTTTAATCCAGTTTTTTCTTTAAATTGTTGATTGGCCAAATTAATAAGAAAACTACACCATTTAATATTAAGAGTTCCTACATCACATCCTTGACTTTGATTAGATAAATAGACGATGAAAATAATGGGGCATCTAAATAAATATATATGTTAAGTTAATCACTTCAGCTATTTCATTGATTTGTTGAAGAATTCAATATTAGCAAGTTCTAAATTTACTAGCTATTATATTTTTGTGAAACTGAATTAAATAACTTATTTCTCTAGAAGGAAACAGTGCATTTTTAATGGAAACTCTTATCACATTTGAATTAAAATTTCATGACCAAGCATGATGATAAACAACATATACGTGAGTTGACTAAAAAAAATCACACACTGCATTTAAATGAAAACTAAAACTCGATAGAAAAAGTATTTTGATTAATAGTAAACTTTAAAAGTAAAATAAACTGTAATGAGTATGTATAAGAATAATTAGTGAAATGTAGAAAATAATTAAATGAAATGAATATAATTTATCATTGTTTGAATTTGATTGCACTTTGTATGGCTATTAAATAACAAAATTTAAATTAAAGTTTTTAAAAATATAATTTTAAAGGAATCTATACTTTGATTTTCATCACTAAGTTACCAAAATCGTTTTAAACTTTACTCGCTTGTCAACTTCCTAGCAGTCATTTGTTGGGGTAATTGGTTGGAACTTCTGTCTAAGAATGTGGTGTGTGTGGAAGTAGTCCTACCCCTTATTAGCGATGCATTCCACAACATCTAGATTTTAGACTGAATTTTATCGAATATCCAAATAGACATCCCTGTTAATTTTAAAGTGCTATTTTCCATTTTTCCCTGAACGAAAATAGTGTGGCCATTTTGTTCAGCCAAAAATTTAAAACGAACACAAATGTTAATGCTTATCATCTCTCCAATTTTGTCTCATCGAATTCATTACATTTTCTTCTTATAGAGCACGTGATCATGTGCTTGTTATTCTTTCGGGTAAAACTCTTGGCGAAACGCAGACTTTTGTTCTTTTGCAGTTTTTGAAGTAAAGTAGATTTATCTCCAGTGGCAAGATCCCTTAAAAACAGATCCCACTCGTTTCATTGAAACAAATAAATTAAAATTCACATTCGTTTGATTTTATTAATGATCTGAGTTCGTGAGAGACTCGTCTAGCTGATTTCAATACCTTCCCTAGCTTTCTGAGGCAACAAATGATTATTGTAGGGTTCGCATTGAAGTTGTCAACCAATGTTCGAGTTTTTAAGCATTCATTCTTTTGACAATTGCTAAAAGTAAGATCGCCAAAATAGTGTTACCAAACCTGAAACGGGTAAAATATTCCCAGCATATATTTTCGCTGATTGTGCCATCGCAGAAAAGTTCGTTGAGATCACGAAATGACTGTGCTGTTTCCCCTAATATCTCAAAATGTACAGTGTAATAAGGCAAAGATAGGTAGGATTATCAACACGTATTTTTGCTTTCTAAAATTAAAGGGATATTTTTGTTTAAAAATTTAAAAAGTATTGCAGATTTTCATTAACAAAATGCCTGATTAAAATATAATGAAACGCCTGATAGCTTTTCACCAACTTAATAAACATACTTAGATCTTTATGTAGGGGTTATAAAATATAACTAAACATCTTTACAAAAAGAAGTGTTTTGTATCCAATAGCCTTTTTAATTTAATTTGGAGTGATAGTAGCTTCAGCAGTTAAAATTACGTCAATCTTCCTTGAAATAGACACATTTAAGTTATAAATGGTGGTAAATTGGACGTTGTACTATTTCTCGTGCATCAATTGCTCTATCTCTAGAATCTCTGCTAGAGTGGTTCTGGAGGAGCGAATAATAAAACATAAATCTTTCTCTCAAATCAGACGATAGGAGCTAAATTTAGTTTAAGTTTTCTGATTGGGTAGGAACGGAACCTGCATAACTGTCTTTATATATCTAAAACCATGACTAAATGGCTCGATTACAATGAATCGGTGAATTATCATCTGTATGAACTATGGGAGACCAATTCGTTTTCATGGGCTATAAAATCGAATTATAAAGATATGCACTTTCCAGTGATTATCAGGAAAAAAAATGATATATTGTAGTCAGCGAGATCTTTAAACTTAGTTGAAAAGAACACTTGTGGAAAGTTTAAGGAAATGCCATTTCATGCTGACAATTCTTTGCCAAGATTTCCCACACTTTAAAATTGGTGCTTTAATGATGATGACTAGGAGTTACAATCACAATATTTAACCAAGAGCCTTTTTAATAAGAAAAATAAATAATAAATATTTTAATAATATAAAATACCCTATTTTTGATAATAACATTGTAGCTAGCTTTCCTATTGTAAATTTTTGACTCATTAACATAATAAAATATAATAATACAATAATACAATTAAAATATAATAATAAAGTTTCTGTTCAAAGTGGTCGTATTTCTTATTAGACGAAGCAATAAAGAAAAATCCAATGTCACGTGGTGTATTCTATTTTAACACTTGTCATTTTATTTCTCACTAGCTTACATTAAAAACCCATTTAAAGATTTTGTTATCATTTCTTGTTGTTTTAACTAAACTGTCGTGCAATGAGACTTTTTTTCATGTATTTAGCCTTAATTTTAGGTACATGACCATGTCTTTCTAACTCAATTTAAAGTTTAAATTTCAATTTAATTTCTTTTAAAAGTAATTAAAAACTGTTTTTTATATATTATTTACGCAATTCATCATTCTTTTAAAATCTACTTTAAATAAAGATCGATAAAAATATATGTATGACATGCACATTTGATTCTTAATGCAATCGTAATTATTCTTGTGTAATGAATTTAGGATATTTGAATCATTTTTTCTATGTTCTAAATAAATAATAAGAATATAAAAAAAGGAAGTGGAGCTATATAACAAACAAAAATTATCTTTAAGCAAAATCGTTAAAAAAAACTTTAATTACTTTAATTACCTTTACATTAAACATTAAGAAAATCATATTGTAATCACATTTACCCAAATATTTTTTTTTAATTTATTTTTTTGCAAAATATATTTTTAAAGCAAGGCTATTTTCGGAAAGCCAGAAGAAATAAATATCAAAACAAAAGCATATAATCGAAAAAAGAATAAAATATAATATTCCTAGAAATGAAACTATGAATATAAGTAGAAAAACTATCTCTTCCAATTGAATAAACATCTAAGATAAGCAAACACATTTTTCCTGAATTACGTATTTTTTTTTCTTTGCAACAAAAACCAGTCACACATTGAGTTGAAGTTAGAGATCAAATGTTTTTTTTTTCCTTTTTTGATAAACTCAATGTTTACCATAGCAGCAATTTTAAAAAATAAACTATTCCTTATTTCAGTAAAATTCTTTAAAATTTGAAATTTTCTAAAGGCAACAAACGATTTGTTAGGAACAAATAATACACGAAATAAGATAACCTTTTTCTATTTCATTTCATATTCAAGATCAATTCTTAAAAGGAGTAAACATAACGAGACAGTATTATAATTCTGAAAAGAATGTTCTGAAGAAATAAATAAATTAATTGAAAAATATTCTATATGTAGAAAGCATTTAGATTAAATATAATAGAGATTTACTTTTTATTAATTAATTTATTGGTATTCTATGAATTAACGTTGGAAATCTTAGATAAGTTAAATTTGTAATTTATTCTATTATGTAAAATAAAAAAAAAATTAAAAATATTTTGGTATAAGTTTATAAATTTTACATTTGGAAATGTTTCATAATGAACATAGAAAAGCATCTTTCACTTTAAACTTACTTATTTTTAGAATCGAGTTAGGAATGGTTATCTTTGAAATCGAGTTAGTACGCAACAGTAATAAACATATAAATTTGTTTCATTTACTTTCAAGAACAATTAGTGTTCATTCAATAGTCTTATAAACATAAAAATTTTTAAATTTTATTTTTTTATTTAAATTATTTTTGAGTCATAGTTATAAAACTTTTTAATTATGAAATAATAATTAAAAATAATTATTAATAATTATAAAATAATGAATAATTAGTAATTATAAAATTTATTTAATTTTAACATTGATTTTAAAAGAATCCACCTTTCATGCATAAATTTTTGTGAACTTAAATAATATGAATAATATTACATATAGTCATAATATTTACATTATTAAAATAATTTAAATAAATATTTAGATCTAAAATATTTAAACCCTTAAAATCATAATTTTATTAAACTTATTATTCTTTAATGTAATATATTATTTGAATAATAATATATTATTATAAAGAATGATGATGTTATAAAAAAATGACCAGATAATAAATAAAATATTCCATTTTAATCCAATTCCATTTTCTTTGTATACTATTTACAAAAACATTTGACAGTAATTATATATGTGACTGATATTTCTTTTATGCTCAGATTTTGATAGTGCTTCAAAATAAATTATTTATAATGGATACTAGAAGTAAAATTATATGCTCTGAAAATTTTGTGACTGTTTCTCTTCTAACTTGAGAATGGGAATTATTGCGACGTGAAAAGTCGTAATAAGATGTATATTAAATTTTCTAAAGCTTTTAATTACATTATTGAATTTTCTACGGGACACCGTATATAACTTTTTGATATTGTAAACATACAAACTGTTATTATGATGCTCAGTTTGTTATAATGTTCTGGTAAATTTTCGTGAATTACTTCAGAAAATTATTTGCATTCTCTAAATTTAACAAACCAAATTGAATTTTTTTTATTATATTGAAAAACTATATTAATATTTTTGAAAATATGATAAGCATGTATAACTACGCAATAAAAAATTGTTATGCACCATTATACGTTAATTTCTTAAATGACATGCTATAACAGACATGAATGCTTTAACTCTTTCTATAGGATCACTAGAAATTATTGAATAAAAAAACAAGTACTGAATAAATGAATAGATAACAAATTTATTTATAAAAATAAGTTATTAATTCAAATTAATGAATGACCTAAATTAAGAGCAGAATTTGAAATTTAAATAAATCTCTTTTGAGATGCTTGTTTAGTGAACTGAAGCGTAAGTATTACAACAGTAGAAAAATGTTGTTAAATATTGCTTAACTATTTTATCCATCATTGAACCAAAATTGACAAGTAACATTTGAAATTACGCAATTTGTCTCGGATAATTGACTTATGAATTTTCGTTAAATGACAGTAGGAACTAATATTATATAATCTTGTTACACAATAATAATAATAATAATAATAATAATGAATATTGATACCTGTTTCAGAAATATTTTGCATAACTTTCATACATGCGTCTATTTATCTTTGGAAACGTTTGCTACAGTTATTAAAATTGGGTTATTCTAAAGAAATAAAGTAGGAATTTTCATAATTGTTGTTTCACAGTTATAATGAACGATCAAACGCTTTCCGTTAAAATAACCAAAAACTATATGGTATATTAAGTATTATTAAAATCATAAGTTTATGGTGCTTTTTTTTCCATGAAAGGGCTTAGTTTTCAAACTGCTGTTAACATTTAAAACTATGTATTGCTAAAAATGGAAAATGGTCGTTAAATTTTTTTATTCCAGTAAAGTTAATAATATTTTTATTCTACTTGTAACAATCCGACTTGTGGATAAAGGTTCACTGAAATCTGAATTTATATTTTTCTATGTTTAATGTTCCTTTCGTTAAGAATATACGATAATAGAACCCATATTTTATATAAATACTTCCTATACCTGACTTCTAGAATATTTGATGAGTGATGTTACTCATGGAAGCAGTTATTTGCTTAATAACATTTATATACTATTATATGGTATTTTGATATAGGTAACTTGATATAGGATACTGGTGAAACATAATTCTTTAATTACGAGCCTTTTTAATTTTAAATATAAGTTCTGCGTTAATTTTCGATTGCTGAATCATAATTTATATCGATAAGAAGCAAAATTATTTCAAAATCCAACATATTCAAGAAGTACATTTTTTCATGAACGCTTAGATTTTCCGGTTGTTTTCTATAAAATTGTGTAATCATTTTACAAAGTAGGTATTAGTATATATAAAATAGTTTAATTATTAATTAAATGAAATTTTATTTAAATAATACTTTATTTAATTTAGAAAATTATTCGCATTCTCTTAAGTTCAAGAAGCTTTAACTTTCATGAATAAAAACATAAATAAAAACAGTTAAATTAATGACATTTGTACAAGTTTAAAATAGTTCAAGATAATATAAATATCTCAATGATTGGTAAAAAATAAATCTAAGAATATATAGCTACATTGACATAATCTGATTAGTTTCAGCATCAAATATAAAATCTGACATTGACCGATTACACAATTATAAATTGACAGAAACCTGATAGACTGAAAAAAATTAAGTAAGACTTGAGATGTTTATCTAAAAAAAGTTACAGATTTTATTGCTTTAGCGCCTTTAACATGTGAAGTCTGATTTTTTTATCTATATTCAATAAGATGTTGTAATGTTTGTCGAGTGGCTTAAAAGAATGATATATAAGTTATTGATGATCTAGCGAAAAAATAACAATTTTATACTAGGTTTTTAAATTAGAAAAACTAGTAACTGCTCCTTACAAAATATGGCATCTGTATTGATTTTAGTCATGACCTTAAAATTAAAGATGATATTAATTCTTGGTTAAATTTTATGCGAAAATATTTTACAACATAAAAGAATTAATAAAATTTTATGAGTAATTAAATTTAATCTTCATTAATAGTAATTTTCTATTAAATGGGATGAAAGGATTTTTCACTTATTTGAAGTAACTAACGCAACTACCTTCCGTTTTAATTAAACTAACTAATTTAAATCTAAAATTTAAGCATCTTAATATAAATCTTAATTTTATAGATAATAAAATCAGTAAATAACTTTTAATAAGGAAAAGGGTTTGGAAATCTCTATAGTTCAAGACATAGTATAATTTTAACGAGCCATTGATCGAACAGTTCCTTATTTCGCAAGAGTGAGTCTTTTTCAAATCTTTATAAAGATAAGTTGTTAATCAGTACAGAACTTAAAACTGCACGCTTTATAGTATTAGTTCTCAGAAAACATTATTTATATATAAAAATCTTTGCAGTTCAAAATTTGAAAGGTAATTTATACATAATATCACCTCTTAGTTTATCTAAAGCAAATGTAAGGTCGATAATTAGTGTCCCCTTAGGAGAAGTTCCGACTGAGGTTATTCACTGGATAATCTAATTATTGGATTTGCTGATAATTATATGTGGCGCAGTTAATTAGAATTTACTTAATTAATATAATTTTGTTTCATATTCATTTAAAATATCAATAAATTAATCTTTAAAGTATCATTAACCATTATAAATAGCAATTTGACACACAAATTAAAGTACTTTTAGATTATGAAATTAAACTGTTAAATTATTTGACAAAAGTGTAAAATAATTGATATTTTTCCATTTAAAATAAATTTTATGAATGTCTGTACTTAAAAAATACTAGGTTGATAATCAATACAATTTTTGTTTCATATTCATTTAAAATATCAATAATAAACCATTGTAAATAGTAATTTGGCACACAGAAATTAAAGTACTTTTAGATTATAAAATTAAACTGTAAAATTATTTCAACAATAGTGTAAATGAATTGATTTTTTCCCATTTAAAATGAAATTTTTTAATATTTGCATATGAAAATAAGCGATTCTTATTTTAAAAAGCAGCTCAATTTTAACTTATTTAGCATTACTGAAATGCTTAAAAAAAAGTTATGCTTAAAAAGTTGAACAGAAAGTTTTCAGAAATGCTTCTTACACAGTAAAAACAATTATTAAGTGTCAATAACAGCTTATAAGTTCAGCAAAAACATCTCAGAAAGCTAAAAGCTAAATCAACAAATATAAGGAAATAAATTAAAAGGTAATATGTTTGTCCAAAATAACTTTTTGTTTTGATGTATTATCAGAAATTAGTTTAACGATGTTTTAATCATTAGCCTCGTAAAATGATTAATATCACTTAAACTAAATATTAGTTGAAAATTTGATTTTTGATGTGAGATTCCATATTTAATTAAAGTTTTCATATATATAAATAATATGTTATTCAAATTATATATAAGTGGTACTTTTTATAATTAAAGCAATTTTAATTTGATGGAAAATAATTCATTACTATAGTAAAAGGTTTCCAATTTATATTCTGTCACTTTTTCCAATTCGTTTTAAGAGAACATTGCCTTTATTTGCCATTCTCAATAATATAGTAATCCTGAATATGATCAATTACACACAAAGTCATATTATTACTAAAGTTTTCTTATAACATTTATTAAAATATTTAATTGCAGTGGACAGAATAAATGGGCTCGTTGTCACGCCAAAAGATACTCAACACATTCTTAGAACTTTAAAATACTCAAACTATTTTCATTTATTTATTATTGATATAATTAAATCAGAAGAATCTAAAAAAATCACTGTCTTCTTCAGCAATTTGTATTTGATGAGGTGCCTTCTCAATGTTAGCAGAAAATGCTATTTTATGCATATATGAAATTTTAAAATTATATGTAATATATTACGATTTGAATTTGGGCCAGATATTAGACAGTCATATAAAGGTAGACCATATTTTGTTAAAGATAGAAAACATTTTATTAAAAATAGAGCACATTCTATTTTATTTAAATCCGTAGAAAAAAATTTTCTTTCCTTGAGCATAAAAGAAACATTTTATGTAATCAAGCATAAAATATGTTTAAATTCATAATTATTTATGTAAAATATTTTAAAAACTTTAAAACATTGTTTTTTTAAAACAGAATAACAAACTCGAGGTACAATATGCAACTAACCTATGTTTTACCATATAAATTCATGGAGAGCTCATTAATTATAATTATAGATAAAACAAATTATCATTGGTAATATTCAACTTGGTTCGCTGGATTTAAAAACGTTTTTAAGCATAAATTATTTACTGAATGTAATATT
>JAPDSC010050177.1:138733-170898 GCA_026290005.1 Latrodectus geometricus | reverse complement strand
ATATATATATATATATATATATATATATATATATATATATATATACAAATTTCTTATTTGTCTATAAAGGGAAATGTTTTTGCCAGCTCATAGATTTAAATAAGTTTTGAGGAATTTTACATTTATTTTTTCTGTCGTGAACTACTTAAAGCTTATTAATTTCTTTAACCAAATTTCCAAATTTATCGTAACAAATTAGTGTCCCTCACCAATATTAGTATTCTCATAATCTCAAAAAAAAATATCTAACATAAAATTTTTGCATTTAAACACAAAATGAGAAAGATGCAACAATAAATATTTTAACTATTATTTAAATTAGAAAACGAAGATATGTGTGTGAAGGTTGTGCAGAAAGTAAGAATAAATAATTGTTGAAAATATCATAACATTGAAAATTATTAAAAAAGGATACGCGCGCGTCTCTTTGTACTTGATTCACTATTCCCGCAATGGTATATTTTGCTGAAGAAATTTGAAAAATAATTAACAGGAAAATTGATTATCATTTGTAAGCATTCAAATGCATTTTGAATGTTCCCAAAGAATAATATGTTTTGAGCAGAGTTGTTTCTTACACGTTTGCACTTCGACAAAACTAATATCGATCTTTATTTGTTAAATAATAAAAATATGGCGTTGTCTTTTATTAATAATTTATAACTCACTCAGCAAGTTTTATTGGAAGTAGTATGGAAAAATTAATAAGTACTCTTATAACTTGAAAATAATAACTTTTCAAAATCAATGTTTTATGTTGCTTTGTTGATCTAGATTCAAAATTAGATTTATTTCTTGACATAATGAAATTAATTATTATATCACATTATTTAAGATATGACTGAAAATGTTAACCTTTGATATAGTTTACTTTTGAATTTAAGTATTGAGCGAATAAATATATAAATATAAAACCAATTAGTATCAATTTGCTAACATAAAATTTAAAACTTAAAATTCTTTTTTTTTAAGATTTTCATTTATAATATAACTTATTTCTCTTTATATAAGAGAATAAGTACTTTTTAACAGTAAAAGTGATTAATAGTTTTCGAAAAATGTAATATAAAAGAAAGATTAATTCAATTTGATTAATTTTTGTTGCTTTTTTGATGTTATTTGATTGCTAATTTGTCATAAGAAACATATTGACTAGTTTTATTAAAAATAATGCTGCACTTCTTATTTTAAAATAATTAAAACTTATTGAAGTCAAAACACATTTTAAATATTATTATCTATGACAGTTTGACAAAATATAGATAATGAATTAACAAATTATTACATGAATAACTTACAAATTAAATAAATCCTGACAGTTCATTTTAGTTGCATGAAGTATGAAACAAATCAAATTTCATTGAGAAAACCTTCAAACAAAATAATCACTTGATATTTTTCACGACGTCATTAATAAATAAATTTATTTCATTTGCAGATGAATTAATTTGAGCTATTAAAATTATAGAATGAGTTGTCACGTGAAAAAATCTTTTTCAAATTACTTAAGAAATATTTGTTGTTTTAAACTTTTTTTCGCATTCATAAAATGGACAAATTGTTCAAATGCAAAAAGACAGTAAAAAAATTTAATTGCAGGAAATTACTTGTTTCCAGTAAATTTTTTTGAATATACTATTTTCAATGTTAACCTAAATTATCACAATTACTTTAAAACTTATTTCTTGTAATCACTATTCCTGTTTGAATAGCTTTAGTAGACAAATAAATAAAGAAGAAAAAAATAGCATTTATATGTCTTCTTAATTATCTTACTTTATTTGTTTTTAACATGAATATAAAGAAGATTTTTCTGGTGTTAGAGAAAAACTTGATCTATTTTAAGAAAAATGCTTAGGTTTCAAATATATAAACTATTGATTACGCAAATAAACTCAAAATTTTAACACTTTAACTCATTTCTGGATATTGCTAAACCTCTTATCATTATAAGATTTATTCAATATACTTTGGCTATTAAGCAAATGTTACTGACAAGCTCACAAGCCGAATCATTTTAATAAATAAACAACTGTTTTATTGAAAACTTATTATCTGAGATATATACTATTCGTTTTTAATTTAAATTTTTCTTGAATGCTTCTTAATATAGTTTAGTAGAATTAAAGAATGTAACGTCTTATTTAAGGAATTGTTGTGAGCGGGGACACTGTTTTCGTCTGGAACAGACTTTATATTAGATAAATCATAATTGTTGACTGGCTGATTTTTTTGTCATATTATAACATTCATCTTTATATGCAACAAACTCTTTTATATATTCATTATCCAAGTCATGGTTTTCTATATATATACATATAGATAGATATATACAGATATGGAGATATAAATATAGATGGACAAATAAAT
Source organism: Latrodectus geometricus (assembly GCA_026290005.1). NCBI lineage: Eukaryota > Metazoa > Arthropoda > Arachnida > Araneae > Theridiidae > Latrodectus > Latrodectus geometricus. The sequence continues at coordinate 168,528 of JAPDSC010050177.1, read as the reverse complement.
TTTGTTCAATTTATTTCAACTTAACTTGAATTTTCTTTACTTAGCCATTTAAACAGTCACTTTTAAATAAGACTTATTTATTTGTCCTGACAAATGAATCAGTCTTAATTCATTTTAGAGTCTTTTTTTTTATCAATATACACTACTGGCCATTAAAATTGCTACACCAGGAAGAAATGCAGATAACAAAATGATATTTATTGGACAAATATATTATACTAAAAATAACAAGTGATTAAATTTTCAAAAAATTTGGCTGGATAGATCCTGAGAAATCAGTACCCAGAACAACCACCTCTGGCAGTAATAACAGCAGTTATACGCCTTGGCATTGAGTTAATAGAGATTGGATTGCATGTACAGGTACAGATGCCCATGCAGCTTCAACATGATGCCACAGTTCATCAACTGTAGTGACTGGTGTTTGGTGACGAGTCAGTCGCTCGGCAACCATTGACCAGACGTTTTCTAATGGTGAAAGATCTGGAGAACGTGCTGGCCAGGGCAACAGCCGAACATGTTCCGTATCATGTCCGTACAAAACCGACAACTTGCGGTCGAGCATTATCCTGCTAAACGTAGGGTTTCACAAGGCTCGAATAAAGGGTAGAGCCACGGGTCGTAACACACCAGAAATGTAACGTGCACTGTTCAAAGCACCGTTAATGCGAACAAGAGGTGACCGAGACGTGTATACAATGGCACCCCATACCATCATGCCAGGTGATGTTCCAGTATGATGATGACGAATGCACGCTGCCAGTGTGCGTTCACCACGATGCCGCAAAACACGGATGCGACCATCATGATGCTGTACACAGAACCTGGATTCATCTGAAAAGATGACGTCTCGCCATTCGTGCGCTTAGGTTCGTCGTTGATCAGACCATAGAAGTCGCTCTTGTCTATGACGCAGCGTCAAGGGAAGCCACAGCCATGGTCTCCGAGCTGAGAGTCCATGCTGCTGCAAACGTCGTCTAGTGTTCGTGCAGACACTTGTTGTCTTCCAAACTACCCCGTTTCTTGACTCACGGCTCGTGACGTGGTTGTACGATCCATTACGGCCATAATATGACTGTATTCTCGGCTGCTAGTGATAGGTGGTCGTTCAGATCCCGCATGGCGTTCCGTATTACCATCCTGAACCCATCGATTTTATATTCTGCTAACAGTCCTTGGATCTCGACCGACGCGAGCAGCGATACTGCGATAAGATAAACCGCAATCACGGTACGCTAGAATTCGACCTTTATCAAAGTCAGAAACATGCTGGTACGCATTTCTTCTTCTTACACGAGGCATCTCAACAACATTTCACCAGGCAACAACGTTCAAATGCAATTTGTGTTTGAGGAACCGGCTGAACAATTTCCTCATTTAAACACGATGTAGGTGTCGCTACTGGCGCCTGCTTTGTATGAATGCGCTTAAAAGCTATTCATTTGCATATCACAGCACCTTCTTCCTTTCGTATAAATTTCACGTCTGTAGCATGTCGCCTTCTTGGTGTAGCAATTTTAATGGCCAGTAGTGTATATGTCTTCAAACCTCTTACTGTGAATTTTAAAATATTATTAAAAAATTTGCTAAATTGCACTTTGCTAAAACGAATAGTTTTTTATCATTCTATTTTATAAACATTTAATATTGTAGAAAATCTAAAAACCAGAACTTCTACTTTCGTGAAACGAAATCAATGTTTTAATGCTTAAATTATTATATCTATAAATAAATTCATGTATTTTAGCTGTACCGTGAGAATTCAAGATTCAAATTACCTTCAATGTTTCAATGACTTGTTAAAGTGGGTGCAAAACAGTTGTGTATTAAATGTCATTTTAATGTTTGACTCATGTGGTAATGAACCATCGAGAATCCAGTCTTTGTTCAGAATAACTCATTTGTTCATAATCTACTCATTATATTTAATGTCACTTAGCATTTGTAAAATAGCAGTGTTTGGGACTTCATTTCCAAGAATTTGTACGATTAAGCAGCAACACGGCGAAATTTTATTGCATAATTTAATGCTAAACGCGTCATATTTGGTTTCTATCCTTTTGCAGATTACCAAACGAGTGAGGATTATGGTCAGTTGCTCTGATCTTAAAAGTAGGAGTTGTAATTTAGGAACGGGGAAATCTCTCAGAGCAAATGTTCATTCCCTTCCAGTGTCCAATAACTGTCAGTTTACTTCTGATTTCAAACCAGTAAGTTTGTATTAAAGTTCCATGTTTGTTTAATAATAGATTTTCACTATTATATGAAAAATGAGTTACTATTGTTTGAGTTTCATAGGATATAAATTTATCGGTTTATAGAAATAAAATTTCAAGGTCAATGCTTACACAATTTTTGGAAAAAGTTTTACTACATGAATATGATATAAAAATTTTAATTTCTATCCTCACATTTTACTCTATTAAGTGTTACTTTTTATTCTTAAATGATAATTATAGCATACATATTCATAAAACAGTTAAAAACATTATTATTTAAATGATTGTCATTATTGGTTGTATTTTTATAATAAAAATTATATTTACTATACATCCATTTGTTTTTTATTACGTTCATACGTTTTCAAAACTTTTAAAATAGTCAATTTATTTAGAGATTTTTTTCAATTTGTTTTTGAAAAATTATCAAATCAGTTACTTTTTTTATCATTTTAATGATAATATTTTAAACAATTGTTAAAAATATTAAAATAATAATTTAATTTAATTAAAGTTAAGCAAATGACATTGCCGTTAAAATTTACCATTTCAAACTTTAAAAATTTCAAAGTTAGTTTTTACACAAAACAAGTAATGTTTTAAGATTCTTAAATAATATGAGGTTTTAACTGGTAATCTTTTTCAAATATTCTTAAGATGAGCATTTTAGCCCTTCCAAAATTTTTCAAAAAGACTCGATAAAAATCATAAATCTTTCTCTTTAATAATAATATAAGACTTCAATCATAATATAAGCTTGTTCTAATAAGAGGAATTTTAAATAAGCAAATTTTCTTTTTGACAATAAATATTTATTAATATTAATAGATCTACAATTATTAAAGTGCTCTAAACTTACCATAGATTCTCCTGAAAATTAATAATTTTATATACTTTTCCAACACTAAGTATAAAAACATCAATATAATTGTTAAACGAGTTCCAATCACTTAAATTGTTATTATAGGTATAATATTTTATTTTGGTTTTATTTGTATTTTTACTTAAATTTCATTGCAATTATATATTTATAATATTTGTAGCTAACAGCACTGTCTTTTTCCAACTTCTTTTACTAATTTTTGATTCTTTAATTTGAAGTTTTTAACCTATCTTCTCCTTCACACATCTATTGATTATTTTCTTTGGATTCTTGCTCTTTTTATCTGCATTTTTAATTTTATCTATACTAATTTCCTTCATCGTATTTTATAATTAAATTGTCTTAAAGTTTTTTGTCTTTTGTTTCCAAATAATTGTATTTCTATATCTTTTTATCTTTCCAGAATATTCAACTCTCACATTAAAAATTGAATGCTTAGATACGATTCCCTTAAAATAAGTTTCAGTATAACTAAATTTGATCACAATATAACAAAATGTATGCACATATAATTTAGTATAACTTAATATATGCATAATATTCATTATGCAGATCAAGCCTTCACTTAAGAACAAATGAAATATAATAAGTTATTAATTATAATATTATAATGAAAATTGGTATTTATATATTTTATTATATTTATTGTGATTGTTAGGAAGACTTTACAAGAGTATAATAAAATCATTTTAAGTTCATGGAAATTTCAAGATTCCCTAAATAGAGAGAATTGGAACTTTTATTATTTACGAAAAATTTGAATTATTGAGAGCATTTCCTTATTCGATTTATATAAATGCACGAAATTTCAAGATTCAAATAGAAAAATTCTTGAAATACACAGCATATGCACAATTAACTTAATTTTGCAAGATTTTGGCATTATATATGACATAAGTGAACAATTAGCCTCAACTAAACTAAAAGTTTTATTAATATTTATCTTCCAATTTTATAATCAATAATTTTCTGTATTTTCTTTATTTTATATGGAAAATAACTCTCTATGCTTAGTCACTGATATTTTTGCATTTATTATTATAAATAACAAAAGACAGTTTTAAATCAAAACAAAAGATGTTTTATTGAAGATTAAATTCATCGCGAGATATTAAGAATGATTGTAACTCTGTTTTTCTAAGTTTTTAAGATGGTCATACTCATTAAAAAATTTCATTTTCTAATGATACCAAAACTTAAGAGTTTAATATGAGCTGTATTATTCAAAATATAAACGCTCTGTGTTTCTTATCAGTTTAATCAGATCATTTTATCAAGAACTGTATTGTTCACTATAAAAATAAAAACGTCTTGCACAAAATTCATAAAAAGATTGAAATTTTCCTATTTCTCACGGTAAAAACTTAAATAAAGGAACGTTATATTATTATTATAAAATATATTTACTTAAATTCGCCATAGATGTAAATCTTTAGATTATATATTCATAAAAAGTTAACAGTGGAATATGAACTAAGCGCATAATTTTTATGTAACTCATACATCAAGCATTCCTTATTTTTAATTGCTATCTGGTTCAGCAGTACTGAATGTCAAAAAAGTCGCATGTTTTATTACAATATAAAAAATTTAATAATTAATAATTATGCTTATAAAAATTTTGATTTTGAAAAACATATATTTTTAAGGCCACGTAAATTTTCCGTACTAGAGTTGAAAAAATTCGAATATATTTTTATTATATTTTAAATGTTTAAGTAAACAGTTTGCATTTCTTAGAGGAATTCCATCTTTTTCGACATAGATTAATTTTCAATAAACATATTTCTAGACGAACACAAAATAATTTTTGCATGAAAATATTTAAAAGTTTTTCAACTTTTTCAAAACTTATCAATATGAAATAGGCGTTTTTTTAATTTTTAGATAGGAATTTTCTTGAAACGATTATTGTAGTTTTTGATGGGGATTCATGAAATATATTAATTGATTTAGGTAAAATAAAATGGAGAAAATATATACCAAACCTATTAAATCTTATTGCTCATGATTAATAAAATAATCTTTTTATAGAGATTCGCAGAAATGAGCATTTATGAATAATAAATCAAAATTTATTTCACTCAATGTATTTAAATATTAAAATATACTTTCTTATGGGTGAAACATATATTCTTTTTAATGCATATATCCGATTTGGTAATGGTACTTTTCTCTTCATCATTCAATATAAATTCAAATTTTGCTTTTTAATGAAACTAAAAGACATTTCACTCGATTTTAGTTTTCGTATATTACTGATAAGTTTTCCCAAAATGTCCATTTCTTAACTATATGCGATGATAAACAAAATTCAAAAGAAAGCTAAAAGCCACTCTTTGTCCTTACAATGTGAGCAAGATTGGAGTAGAGGATCTAGGAATATCTTTGTGGAGCCCCTTTATTTCTTTGCGGGCCATTGGTGAATCGTGTGGCTCGCATATTGATGCAGGATTCGGGAAGTATGAAGACTCTACAAAATGTTCTCTGGTCTCCGGGTGGCTTACTTTATTGCTGACACTGAGGGCGGAAATATAAGGGGCGTATTTCCAGCCCCGAAATATAGAAGTGTATAAATGCAATAAAAAAGTAAAGGTATAATGAAAAGGGAAAAAAGGGTGAGAGACTGCAAGAGGGTAAGGTGGGGGTCTTGAATCTTGAGAGTAGGGAAAGGGGAAGCTGAAAGAATGAACTAAGGTGGTGAAGGAGTCGGTAAAATACTTGGCAATTTATAGCTCCTCATCTCATGGAAATGAACTGTATAAAATCTCGCTCAGTTCTTGCAGCGGTGAGCGATACAGGCTCGATTTAGAACGAAAGTGGATTAGATGGCTAGCATCGTTACCTAGTTCGTTTTAGACTTCCATACTGATCAGATGTTTATAACTTATATATATATATATATATATATATATATATATATATATATATATATCTTTTATGTGTATGTATACAATTATATATGTGTTTAAATCTTTGTACAAAATAGTTGAAGGATAAAATCTCAAATAGGTTTTGCAATTTTAAGTCACAAAAAACATTAAGTAACTTAAATACAATTTTAAAAAAATATAAAAAAATATATTTCTAATCTAAATTAATTGCATATGTAGAGAGAAAGTAATCTCATAAATAAATAGGAATAGTAATTACCATAGATTATTTTTCTCACAGTGTCGTCGAAGTATTGAAATATTCATTAGTATATGCAATTACTTAGTTTGCGAAGAACATTTTATATTTTATTAATCAATCTATTTTTATTTTTGTATGCACTTAGAATGTTTGGCGGTAATTCACACAAAAATACATATAAATTGTTTTAACAAATAGTCAAACTCTTGAAAAAACTATTGTATGCAGAACAAATTGGTAAAAGGCAGCGAAAAATAATTTCATATATTTTTATTCGAAATTTTAAAAGTCATCAACAATACTGCTGATAAAATACCCAGCAAAAAATGTAAAGGAGGTGTCATATCAATGATAAGTCTTAGTTGCTTAATGGTTGATGGAGAAATTAAGCCAATATATTATCTTTTCATTAAATATTACATTTTATTATCTAGTAGTTTAAAATAATTGTTAAGTTAAAATTGCTTTGATTAATAAATTAATTTAAAATTCTAGCCTGTAACGAACATATTATAAAACAATGGTTAGATTATTATGCTAATCTATTTAAAAATATAACTTTATTTATCTTTCTGAATTAAGATATTCAAATCAGAAATTACAAAAAGCAAATTTATGTAAACAAAATTAAAAATTAATTGATCAACTAATTTAAACCAATGTGTCTCTCAATTTTGAAAGGTAAGCATTTCTTCTTGAAAATATCAACATTTAAATTTAAAATATTTTTTCCTTGTATTTATAAGAGCCACCAATAAACCTGATCATTAATATGAATTTAGTACTTATATATATGTTGTTGTTGTTGTCGTCGTGTGCCAGCCACGCCGGCTATATGGGGTGCGCTGCTCCACTTTTCCAACTGAACCATATTTGGTGTAGAGTCCGACTTCCTCAGTACACACATGCCATAGGTACTAGTTTATAGGATAGGCAACCATTCACACACAAAGAAAGGACAAAGACAAGAAATAGAGTGAGAGAAAGTACATCCATGCCCGAGCCAGGATTCAAACCTAGGTCCCACCCATCTGTAGTCAGGTACGCTAACCACTAGACAGGTTGGGCGGCACTTATATATATAAATTAATATAAACAATACATAAAAAAGATAAGAATAATTAATGTTATTGCACAAAATTAGTTTGATATTATAATTTGTGGATCAACGGTATTTAAATTAAAGATTTGTAGATAATTTGTAAGATATCTTTTATTAAAACAAACACCAAAAATTTTACCGTAAACAATATTATAAAAATAATTATGTAATAGTTCTATATATATGTATACACATACATATATATTTGAATTTTAAACTGATTTATACTGAATTCTGGAAAGCAAATGTTTATTTAATGATAATAAGCTTTTAAAACACCTTAACTGATACCTCTGGTTAATGCTAATCATTGATTGGATAATATTAGATAAACTGTTGGGGCAAGCGGTAATATCGAATCTTATAGTAATGAGTGTCCTTAAAATGCAATTAATCTATCTAGTTCAAACTAAAGTGTACTAGTCTAAAGTGTTCTGTTTCTCTTTCTTTGACAAATTTTCAAACTAAAAATTCAGTGAACTAGTTTACTAAAGCATAACTACTGTGGAATCACAACAAAATGTGCTTCACCTTTATTGATAAGCACACATCAACCAATTTTCTGGCAACCAAAATAAAGAAAATCCATAAATATATGATTGTAGTGACGATTTTACCCAATACATATACATCAGGATCACTTTAAGTACATTTATAAAACGACCGTAATTCCATTCCGAAACCAAAAAATGTGATTGATTGCTCCGACGAGGAAAACAAATCTTCTTGGAACCTCTTTAATCATTTAGACAGAGACGTAAAGTGATATTGATTATCAGAAAGACTTTCTGAATCGAAATCTGATAAAGAATACAGATTTTTCATAAAACGCCGTCGTCAATGATTCTCCAATAATACAGCAATGTTATCGATTTTTTATGTCTACTTAAAAGGAGAAGAGTATTTTTCATGATGACATATATGCTTCCTAATTTAATTAAAGAATGAGCAATTACGACTTTCTCATTGGTTAAGTCTCACTTTTTCCAAGTATTGGCTATTGAACTCTATAAAATGAAGTCAAGTGAAGAAATATGGAAGTGATCTGTAAATATGATAAATGATTCTTAAAAATCTATAGTTCATTCTTAAGATAGATTCTCTTCGTATTAATGATTTGAAATAGAATTAGAAAAATGGTAATTTTAACCGTAATAGATATTTTAAATAAATGGATTTGTCCAGATTTATTGCATTATTTTTTTAAATTATGTGTAATCTCGCGTTACACGTGAATAATTTATCTTATAATTTTTAAAAACAGCTTTCTTATAAAATTCTGTAAAGTCATTGAATGATATAAACATTTTAAAAAGCATGATTATGTATTGTAAGAAATTCATTCAATAAATAAAGCACAGAAAACTGTTTAAAATTGCAATAAGAAATAACAGTTCCTTGCACTTTATTTGCATTAAATGCATTGGAAAGCACAATAATAAGTAATGAAATTGACGCGTGCAATCAAAAATATCTAATTTAATAGAAACAAAACAATTTATACAATTTGAATAATTGCGTGTGAAATTTATAAGATTTTTTAAATTTTAGAATGCTCTCAAGTATTATAAAATGTTGCACAATTTTATGTGTCCATGTGTAAATATTCAAAGAAAAAGTCAAAGAAATATCTCTTAAATATCGTTTCCCTTTGTCAGAATGTTCTAATATAACTATGTCTGTAGATTTATTTATTAATCTCATAAATATTATGGAAGAAAAAAACGCCTAACATAAAATATTTTGACAAAATTCATTCCTTTTAATTGTTATATTTATTAAATATAAATATATGTTTAATGTGTAACAGGTAAAGTTATTTATTGCCAAATATTACTGTCATACATTTATTAAATACTAAAGAACTAGTTCAGTAGTTGTTGCCGCAGAAACTGAAACTATGTGGTGCTAATAACACATGATTATTATTGCTAGTTCTAAAAATGCTATTCAAAGATCAATAAGAAATATAGTTGTGTTATGGAATCATTTACAGAGAGATGTAATATGGTACTTGCAATAATATGTGTACAACGCGATATATGTACAAAACGATAGTAGTATTGGTATTATAATTAAATAATTAAAAGGAAGTACTGACAGCCTTTGACTTATGAATAAGTTCTTCCCTTTTCAATAATAAATTTTCAATGCTGATAAAGGTAAAAGATAAGGCTAATGTAATTAAGATTTTAAAAATGCTTAAAACATATTTGATGTAATAAAAATAATAAATTCTTGTAATTGTTTAGAAGCTAAATTAAACTTAATTATTGTGAGATTCCTTTAAGTTAGATATTTAATAACCAAAAAGTAATTCTTTGTTTCTTTACAGTTGATATCATGACTAAATTATTTTTTATCGTTTGTTAAAGTTTTCAAAATCACGAAATTTTTCTCTTTCAATTAATGTTGGCAACTCAAATTTTAAAATTTTTAGCGATATTGCTTCACAAATTTCTTAAAATCTATAACTTTCTCCACCTATGTCTTTTATAAATTCTAGATTTCTTGCCTGGGTATCCGGGTCACCGACTTTCTTTGTATTGTTTCATGGTCTCTTGAAATCCGTTATAACTTCTCAATTCTCTTCAAAAAATAGATTATCATGTCTTCACAATCTCACGTTAGTAGAATATTTTTCAGTAAAGAAGTCGACTTTACGCTTTCTTTATTGTCATAACTTATAGCTTTTGAATAGAAGGATTTTTGTCAAGAGCCAACAAAAATTCCGTTTCTTGGTTTCTGAAAACATTTTCCATTGATGAAATTGGATTATGTCTTAGATCCAAGAACCGTTTGACGTCGAATCAAGATCCATTGAAATATCGATTTATTTCAACCGCTAAAATCACATTCTCTCTAACGTCAATTTGGAAACTTCCACGATGACACAACCCGTTTGATCCTTGTCCATTTGCTTTGGACCAATTCAGATTTTCGAGTTGAGTGAAGAACTGTATGCTTTAACTCATTTGGTTCGAAATTGTTTAAATGAATGTATTCGGAAAGCATTGTATGTGTTAAGCGACAGAGATAATCATGTTTTCAAGAGATTTCCAACAGCAATGCACATGTTGACACAATTCTTTAAACCATAGTTAAATAACTTTAAAAACGTTGCATTATTTTTTCCTGATGACTCCTTCAATTTGAATTCACAAAAGCTTTTGAAGAATATTTTGTGCGTTAGACATTGATTGTTCCGAGTACGCGAAAAACATAGCAACAAGTGCGTCTCTGTGGCTTGAACTTTGAGAATCAAAATTAAATATATTGTTGAAGCATTTTGTTAATAAAGTGATTCCATATGAAAAAACCAAATCATCAGCTTTCTTACACTGGTTGCAGCCATTAGCGCTTTAATAATAAAAAAGAAAAAGGAAATAAAATAGACAAGAAGAAATATCCATTTTATGGTTAATTTAAATTCACAAAGGCAATGTTTTTCATTAATCGTGTATAATCTTCCTTTGTGTTTACCATATTTGAAAGGTTTAAATTTTAAACAGAATCAATTTAATATCCTCCATGTCTGTGGTGTAAGAGTTAGAAAAGAAATGTCTCTGATCATGACTTCATGCTATTTCAAATCATTTATTTTTTTTAAACATTGATTCATAATACTATATTTTTTAAGAAACATTTCCTTAAATTTATTTTTAAAAATTAAACAATCCAAGTAAAAAAAAAGTTAAGCATGAGCAATTCTAAAATATTCCATACAAAATTATTATTTCGTTGATACACTTTAAACCTCTTCTTGTCTTCTAGTATTCTTCAAAAGCCATTCGCTTTGGCGAAGCAGGTAATATAGTCTACTAGAATCTGGCTTTATAATTCTTTTTGGCAGGATAAAAGCTCAAACAATTCGCCAAGATAAGATTTATGTACACTTATTGAACGACTTCTTTCATCTACTAGTTTGATTTTATTCCTGCTTCAGAGCTTCATCTTTCTTACAACTTTGATGCGCTATATAATATTTAACCTCGTTGAAACGAGCCATATAAAAATAGGCAATAAAATATCTATATCGGTTTTTTAAGTATGTATTTCCAACTGTAATTCAAAAAGAAGCTTTTTAAATGCACTTTTCTTGAATATCTATATATTCGGAACAAAAAATAAATAACCGTATTGTTTTTTTTATTAGATACCCCTTCATAAAGAAAAATAATAAAAGGAATTTTTTCTGACTAATATGTATAAAATTTTAGAAAATGTATAAATAGAAATTATTTTTATTCACGCAGAAATATAAGAACATTTGTAAAGTTAATTGGAAAAGAAAGATAAATAACTTCATATTCTTAAGATAGTTTATTCCAATGCATCTACATTATTTTAAAATGTGCATCCCCTGATTAAACTACGTAATGCGATAAATGTATTTCACAATTTAAAACAAATTTCTTGTTTAAATTTAAAAATGAAAAAACATTTTCATAATATAATGCTAAAAAGGGAATATAATTTATATCTGTATAACTCAATAAAAAGTTCTGTTATTTTGAGTTTATATGTTAAGATTATCATAACATATAAATTTTTTTTTCAAATTCAATCTGTTTTTTATTTGCATAGTAAAATATTCCAGTTGATCAATTTAAAAAAACATTTTTATGAATTATTTAGATTAATTTGTGTCAAATACTAAAATAGTTAAAATCTTGCTTTTCGAAGTAATTATGAATATTACAAGAAATTTATATTTGTCCATTTGTAAAGTTCTCTGAATAAAACAGTTTCCACTGTATACAGATTTTGAAATAAATCTTAAAATATATTGTATGAATTGATAAGTAAATCATAAACATCATTTTCTTAAAAGTAACAAATATTTTTAATCATATTATTTTTAAGAAAATTAACATGAGACATTTTCAATCCTATTTTTCTCTACTTACAGACACTAAAAAGAATATATATCTTGCAGATTTTTAATTATTACATTTTTGGTAGACTTATGAATAACTTTGATAAAACACTTAATTTTAGTCTTTTTTTTTTTTTTTTTTTTTTTTTTTTTTTTTTTTTTTTTTTTTTTTAAATAGTAAGTAAGTGCTTATTTGTGTTAAAAATAAAATTTCTGAATTATTTAATATACACATAAAATATATTTTCTTTATTAACGAATTGATTAAAAATGCAGAAATACCAAAATTTTGTTCTGATATGAAAATAAAGAATCATCCCTTTTAATAGGCGTATCAGCATGTCCTTACTTGGATCTTACGCCATTAAAACCAACCAACCAATCATTGAATAGGAAACTATTATACTTTTAGTATTAAAGCCATGAACATAAATGTGCTGTATTTGGTAACATCAGTATTTACTAAAGACAAGTTTTAGAGCAGTTAAGTCAAAAGTATTAGCTAATGCTTGTAGCTTTTCAAATTGAATATTTATTAAATATATTTTCTTATTATGAAATTTCAAACTGTAAGTTTAATATATATTAACCAGAATTATCTTACAGTGGATAAAAATTATTGTTCATGTTACTTTCATCAGCACGCAAACACAATTATGTAAATCCATTTTAATTAATTAGCTTTTTAATTAAGTGTTTCATTAGATAATGAAGGGAGCAGTCTTATACTTTTCCCTGAAAGAAGTATTTTATTTTTGGTTTGTTTTACTTGTTTATTTATTTTGATATAAAATACACAGATATTTTTCAACAGTAATTAAAATCTATTATCCACTGATATTTATAATTTATAACACTTATAATTTAATAAATATCCAATAAATATAAAAGTTACATGCTTAAATATACATCTACACATAAACATATTATTGAACCTGCTTCTTAGAATCAACCCACATGAATACATTTTATACATTTCTCTGAAATGGAATATTGACTTTGGAATTCTTGTAGTTTATTTAAGAGATAATAATTTTTTTGCACTAAATGTCAAAACGTTCTTTAGGCTTATATTGTACAAATCCTCTTTTTATGGATTCTTTATCATCGAATGAAGATTCATTCGATGATAAAGAATCATCTTTAAAATTACACATTTAAAGATGACTCTTAACCATCGAATTTAATTGCTGGATGTTTAAAACACTTTTACTGTTGCAGTTAGATAAATTAATAAGATAATATATTAAATTTATGAAGCACTTAACTCCCAAGTGCAAGAAAAATATATTTTATTCATTGCATTCAAGTGTAGTTTGGAAGAAGACGAAAGAAATTATAGAAGTGAGGCCAGTAAAAACTTTTTCCAATTATATTTATGGCATGACCCGAATTCCTTGCGTAATAATAGTAGCGAGTTGTAGTCGAAGTAATTTATGGCTCATAAAGCGATATTTTGATTCACAGCGATACAGTAAAAACTACAGCAATCTCAAACTGTTTAATAAGAGATAATAAATAATGGAGACAATTCCAAATTAATGATAGAAAGTCGGGAAAATGTAAAAACTGTCATTGTCGAGATTTCTTGTCAACGCCCTGTTGTCATCAAGATCTTGAAATGCTCCGAGAAAAAAGATCATTGAAAGGAGTCCTTTGATATTGATGAACTCCAAAGCTAGATAATTGCTTCAGATAGAATAAAAGGGATTCACCACTCTTGTTCATTGATTATTTATCAAGTAATTGATGAACGAAGGAGATAAGGTTGCTTAATTGATGATAAAAAAATGCACTGATCGATTCGCTAAATAGGATGTAAGAAAAAGAGCCGCACGCGCGAATGACTTCGTATGCGCAGCTGAAGATTCTACAAAGTGCGAAGTAATCGCTGAGTGTGGGACGGAGTAATGACTTTTTAGTGGCTTCCAGAAATGTCATTAGATGAAATTCCCCATATGGATTCTGATACGAAATCAAGAAACGAAGAAGAAGAGTTGAGATTTGACGCTTAATTAAGTCAGATTGAGTATTTGATAAAGTGAAAGAAAATGTATTTCATTTGCGCATAAAATATCTCCGAGTGAAATTTAAAATGCTGCAATATTGTTTTAGAACTTACTCTTGGTGATTAATTACAAATGTACTGTTTGATATAGGAAAGACATGGATATGTAATTGATTTACGTAATAATATTATATTAGTTATTTCACTTATGTTAAGAAAGATAAGAAGTAGTTGAATACAATAATGTCATTTAAAATAACACTTGGAATTTGTTTCCCAACTAGGAATGTTATTTCAAGAAAAGCAAAATTATCTACAAACAAATTTCATTTTCAAATTTTTTAGTTTTGTTTTTAAATGATTAGCCTTATTCTGTTGTATTAAATCTCTTGAAGTAGAAGATTAACTAATTAAAATATTCGCCTTTAGTTCCTTTTCCAAATAGGTTATAACCAGCTTTGAGATGGCTATGTACGGAAGTATAGGCAATTTCCGGAAATCATGCTCTCTATAACAATTGTTTAAATAACTGGAATGAGCTTCTATCATTATATATTTACATGATATATCATTTATTATTATATTAAATTATTTTATATTTTATACAACAAGAATATCTAATATTTCATTTACTCCTAATAAAATTGAACGAATAATTTTCATGAATTATTTACCAAGTAAATGCTTCTGCTTATTGTCATCAAGGTTCAAATGTTAAAAAGTGAAACCATAACTATTTTATGAACTTTAAATTATAATTTTTTATTAATAAATTTTACTTAAAAGGTGGAGTGTTTTCATCATTTTTTAGGTTCTTTGCTATATTTTTTATTACCATTTAGCATAAGCGCTTGCTAAAACTTACTTTGTCACTATTTCAAAACATTTTTCCATTTTAAGTATATTTTAAATATTACAATAATTTCTCCTTTTTTGCAGTTGACATAGTTTATTAAACATGTTGACATAGTTTATTAAACAAAAAAAATGTAGTAAGTTATATCACACGCCTATATTAATATTAGTTTCATCTGAGTTTAATTAATATGATAATAGTTTAAAATATTGGTTGTAATTTGTAATTTTTATTAACGTTTAGCCGGGGAATTTTCACCGCTACATATACATAATCACTACTTCATGTATACGCTACACGAACTTAAATCTGTTGCATGTCTTGTACCTAAAATCACACATGATTGAACAATTTCAGTAAAAAATAAATAAAGAGAAAATTATGCTCATGTGTAATTCTTATGACAGAATGATTAAATGATTGCCTAAAACTACTTTGCATACTCCCAGACATTTTATTAAGTGTTTACAGTTTAGAAAACTAATTTTCCCTTCCGGTTACATAATTAAAAAAACAGATTATTCATTTAGAAAGAACTGGATAGTACAGACAGAAAGAGCTTACTGTGATATAGAAGTTATAAACTATATTTTGAAAAGAAAGATATGGGTTTAGTCCTATCCAGTATTAAAAAACAGGAGAATTGTCTTCTGTTTCGGTTTTCTGAAAGTGCACATCTATTTGATATGCTAAGCTATTCGGAGCTACAACAAACATCCTAGTTAAAGGTAGTATTCTAACTCACGGATTGTTGAAGTGAAGGTAATAGCGCTAAACATTTAGATACCAGCTCGATGTACATCTTTCGGAGTATGTGCGAGGAATTTCACTGCTTTTCACCTTTGTGACTCGTATATATGGCGAATAGCTTTGAAAAATACCCCCAGAACAATATCTGTGAAGAGATATAGGCAATTATATAGGTGTGTAAAGCCTTTATACAGTTTTCGACGCTTCAGTTGTCTTTTAAATTGTATCAAATAAAATAAGATTTGGGCTGAGTTCTAATGTTAAAAACTAGTAATACAGCCAAACACCTGAAAGCTATAGCAAGGCACATACAGTGACACTTATGATATCCTGTGTGAAAGAATTATTCATAGATGAAAAATCAGATTTACGTATTACATACAAAAATACATGGAAAACTTCCGGGAGAGTAAAAATTAAAAACAGAAATAAAGCACCTATCTTCAGTTTCTTAAAAACATCTGAATTTTTGAAATTTTTGTCCTTCACTCAGAGAAGAGCAATCATTTAGAGTTTATACAGTCAAATTTGTCATCGTTAGCATGTAACCTACCACTCCTTTGGCCATTTTAAATCATTTGTACATCAACCACATCTTCACCTATCTAAGGATGTATCGCATAACTAGTTGATCATATTTACGTATCGCATAGGTTCCCATTGTTTGACAGTGGTTGTGATCAAACAAAAAACTATCTAACCTCTTCAAAAAGCGAGATATTACCACTAGGTCACAGTAAGCCTTAATAAAACTAAATATTTGGATAAATTTCTTCATTACAGAACCTCAATAAACAATTACTTTTTTACATACATGTAATAAGGCTGAAGGGTTTTGAGAGAAATTTATGAAACATTCAAGCCAAATGAAATTTATATATTATAGCCATCAAATTTCATTTTATTAAGCCAAATCAAATTTATATATTATGTAACATCGTGCTTCTTGTCGCGCTATATAGATTTTTGAGAAAGCTGCAAGTAGGTTAAATATCTTTCTATAGCACGAAATATTTCACTGCTAAATACTACAAAAGATTTAGTTAAATAATATATAAATTATTATCTTTCTAAAGTAATATATTTTTAAACCGCCAAACTTTTGTAAAAATACAGAACTTTACAGTTATTGCAAAAAGAAAAGCATTTTTTGAGGAAATTAAATATATACTTCACTAAAATTATGTGAGCCCAGTGTTATACGAACTGAAATTTTAATAAAGCTGTTAAACTTGCTTTAAAAATTTCGATTGCACTAAATTTTTAAATAGTTGCTAAAGCAATTTTTAAAACTATGCTATATGCTTAAAAAACGTTTAATAAAGATTTTATTAGTCATTAGAACTTAACTTACCATTTACCCCTCGTATGTTTATAATTATTATCTTCCATCCGAGTATTAATTATTCAATAAAGCATCATCATATAAATTTTCATTATCATCATATAACAATAATTGTATGTCGATTGAACTTAGAGAAGAGAATAAATATATGAAAAGGACAGCGATTTTTTGTTTTATAATTTCTACTTGTACTATTTGAAATTAATAATATTGCGTTTAAAATATACGTATATATAATAAATTATATCCTTCGTATAGTGTTAATATAACTTCAAGATATGAAATATATAAAGAATTTTATATCTTAAATTTATATTACTTTTAAAAAGAAAATATTTTTAATTTTTGAACAAGCGTTTTAAACAGAAACAATTCATTTCAAAAAAGTTTTTTCAAACCCAAAAGAAAAGCATTTCGTCAAAGTTTATATTTTGTTTGCTAAATTAAATTGCAATACAAAATAGTTTCAAGCATTAAATACAAGTTATAAATTAATTCATTATTGGAGAATAAATCAATATATTGAAATCTGAGAGATAATAAGGAAATAAAAGTTACGTATCGAGAAAATTAGTTTTCAGGGCATGAAATATAATTTTCCTCGTGTTAATCAACATTTTAAGCTACAATCATCTATCAGTTTTTAAAAACTTGAAAACGGAATTCTAAATATAACTATATTTCAATAAAATAAACGCAAAAAAAACTCTCAATAAAACTCAAATATCCATTTAAGCTCTCATCGTGAAGTAACAATTCTAGCATTCATTTTAAAATAGCTTTGGAATAAAAGAAATCAATGAATAAAATATTGCTGAAATCATGTTATTAAAAACGAACAAGTAAAGTTGTTATAATAAAAAGCTTCAGACATGGATAAGTTCTCAAATATTTGAACTGTATTTTCAATCTAGGGTGCTCTTTACAATGGAAAGTCGGTTTCTTTTCATATCTACCTGAATGGATGTTATCATCAAACTTCTCTCAATTGAAGTATGAATAAAAAGTGTGAAAAGAAATGTCTCCAATCGCTCTTTATTCAGGGACAATCTAAAGCACAGATTCATTCTTACTTTTAAATCCTTTTTATATATTAAATATGAAGACAAGAAAAAAACTATTTTGATCATTATTTTGTATCATTCTATTTCTCATTTATGTCAACCAGAATTATGTCTTTTATCTTATTATTTTGGATAACATTTTAGTGAATATATGCATGTGATTTATATGTCGCAATTTAAATCTTCTATATTGAAATGTAAAAAGTAATGATAAACCCAGATGAGATTTGAAAGTCAATTATTACTTGTTCAGGTTTATACGTAAGGTTTCTCCAGCTTTCCAATTATATTTGTATTAAAATGAAATTGATTTTGATGGTAGAATAATGCACTAAATATAAAATTGGAAATACAAAGTATATAATTCGTTGAATTTAAATCGAATATTCTTCTTGTCCTGACAATACAACTAATTAAGTTTCACAGCTTTATGATCATATTAGAATTTAATAAAAGCGAAGAAACACTATGTACTTAAGAATGAAATGTTATTAATAGAAATGACTTGTTCATTAATGATATAAATAAAAATATATAATACTTTTATGATGATGTTAAAAATATGTTATAAATTTTGAGAAATTTAATAAGTTTCCTGTAGCAAAATGTGCAGAATTTTATTTCACTAAAATTAAAATGAATAAGCAGACATTTAAAATTACATTAGATTGTTTTAAAAAGTAGAGTATTCGTTTCACTTAATAATTTTTCATAATCATTAAATGCTTATAAAAATTTAAAAAATTCAAAATAAATATGATTTTTAAAAAATTTCATGTTGATAAACTGCATAAGAAAAAAATCTTCTTAAAAAACTTGATTTTGAAAATATTAAAATATTTCATACCTATTCGCATTAAAGTTTTCAACTTGCAAAAACAATTCCTTGTTTATAAATATAGAAATATCTATAAAAATAAGTTGTTGCAAAAAATCCAAAACTTAAATACACTATAAAAAACTAAAAAGCTTTTGCATAAGAAAGCATTTCCAAAAATTCGGATTAGGGCATAACTTTTTATGACGATAAGAAATAAGATTTTCAAGAAAAATCTTTAAACCACCTTAGTGATTTCATTGAAATACTTTTAACATATATTTGTAAAAAAATACCTATTTTAAATATATTGGGGTAAAAAAATTTAAAGATGAATAATTATTTAAACTATTCAATTATAACTGGTGATTAACTTATTTCTGTGAACTTTGTTGAAATAAAATATGATTTTTCTTTTTTGAGAATTAATGCATAAAAGTTACGAATCATGCTCAAATTCTCTGAAATGCACTCTTGAGCGTTGCTTTAACGGTAATTATTAGAGCAATGCGTCATATTATTAAATGTATATATATGAAGAATAAAAAAATTGAAATCTTTTGGAATTATTAATATATTATTTACCAATTCATCTTTGCACATACATTTGTATATTTTTTATATTTTTCTTTTTCTTGATCAATCAATCGTTTTTCTTTATATTCTTCTTCATAAATGCTGTTATTCAGCTAATGGAAATAAATTTAATCATATTCTTCTCTTTTTTGAGCTCTCAAAAATTTGTTGTATAACAAACTAAAGTTAATTAAATTAGAGAATAAGAATTGTACTTCTTGTTTAACGAAATTATTTTTTATTTAACTCTGAAAATAAATAAAATATTAAATCACCTATATTGCTTAAAAATATACAGTACACGATAACGCATAACCAGCCTGCAAATTTTTAAACTTCTTTTCTTTTTTTCAATTCTTGTTTATCTCCAAACAATCAAGCGAAGTAAATTATAAAAATTTCGATTAATAATTCGCTAAGCCTGTTTTGTTGTCTCATACAGAAGATATATGTCAATAGTCCAAATGAAATGTCACTCTTCAGCAAGTTCCAAATGGAAGCAATGTGGCATTCTATTAATCTAAGTGTTCCTCAGAGAATAGTTTCGTCTGAAATGCTACAGATAGATTCCTTTTATTTTCAACTGCAAACTGAAGTATTTGAAATAGTTGGTTTTTCAGTTTGAAAACAAAGTTTACTTTTTGGACATGGAAAGAGTAAAAGAAAAAAAGCTAACCATTTGTACTTTTATTTCATGTTTTCTCTCTATTTTTTTATGTGTGCTCGAACCGTTGAAATTTAGCTGTGGCCAAGGGGCAGATGAATGACCAAAAGAAGAGGGAAGTGAATCTGCCGTCTTGTTCATTATCCCAGCTTTCGCCGCAAAATTCCTTGGGGAATCAGACCCGAGTCTGAGCCCACCCTCCTCACCCCAATTCATTTCTTTCGAATGAAAACAGAATTGGGAAGTAAAAGAGGCTCCTAGCAAGTTTTCACGGAATTGGGCACAAATAGACAATGAAAATAAAGCACCTAGCGATGAAGTGGGGGAAAAAAGAAGTACTGTAAAACAAACACGCAAAGAGAAATAATCCAGTGAAAATGTAAAAAAATAAATAAAGTATCTGCAAAGTATTTCATTTATTGTTCTTCTGTTAAAAAATAAGTTTTTATAGCTTCCAGTAAAATAGTTTTCCTTTTGAAAATAGTAACTTAAACTACATACGATTTTATTAAAATTCGAATTTTTTATTACTTGTTCTTCAATGCCATTTAAATCTAAAAAATGAAATTTAAATATGAAATCTATTATAAAATTATGTTTAATATAAAGTAATGTTACTTATCGCAATGAGACATCATCTCATTAGCAATTTAATAACTTATTTTAATCACAAGAAATTGATTACAATTTAAATTGTTAATTGACGTCACTAACTATAATTTCATTCTTGATATTTAGAGGAGATTTGAATTGAAATCTGCATAAAACAACACTCTAACAAGTGCAGTTTGAAATAATAAAAAACGTATTATTCAAATCATTATCAATTTCATTCTACCAATTTGAACTCAAGACAAACTGATTAAAATGGAAATATTAATTACTCGTTTACGTTGACGACTTATATAATTTATTGAATTGTGATTCAAATTCAAATGGCAAATTATCATATAAATAATGAATTAAAAATGTTCTGTTATTTTATCAATAATACATTAAAAATTTCTAATTTTATGAATCCCGACAAAAGCCCATAGTAAAATTTTTAAAAAATCAAGTGTTTTGTGTTCTTAAACAAGAAAAAAAACAACTGTTTAGTAAGTTACGTTGATTTGATAAAATTTATCAATTATCTGCAATATTGGAGATTTAAAATATTATTTTTCTAAATGATGTAAGAGGCATTAAAACTATTTGAGATTTTAATTTGATCATTATTCATGAGTTAAACATTATATAATTTCATTTGGAATGATTTTTAACCTCTTTAAAAGTTTTAAAACTTTTTTTTATCATTTTTCTCAGAACGCTTTTTTTTAATATTAAAAATTTTAAAAATTATTACATTTTAGTTTAGTCTTAAGAAAACATCTTTAAACTCTAGCAGGAATGAAATCAAATGTCATTTTTTAGCTTAAAACTGATTTAAATCTTCTGTCAAAAATTTTACAAGTACAAACATTTAGCTAGCTTCATTGTTGCGCATTAAATTTAAAATAAAATAATTATGAAGCTTGAGAGCTTCATAAATGGAAAAGAGATTCATTCACGCATATGTTTAAATGCTTGTAATATATTTCAGAGTGTTAGATTTCAAATAATATTTTAAAGTTTAAGTAAAATAATAAAGTCATATAACCAGTATTAATTAACACAAATAGTTGGAAACAATCAATCAATTAAATTAACAAGGTAAAATATTAATAAATTTATTATTATAAGTAAAGATAATTATGTTTAATTTATGCTACAGAATAATTGTTGCTAATTTATATACAAGAAAATAAAATTGATTCAAATATTATTTATTGTATTAAGAAACAAAGTAAGAATATTTATTTCACAATTCCTTAAAATATCCTTTTAAAATTATTGTGCTTATTTACATTTTCAAAAGTAAATGTAAACCATAGTTGGATTATAACTCAAAAATACAATTTAAAATTGCTGTCATTTTCAACTTTTTACCCATAAACTCATTTTTAATAAATATAGCTTAATAATAATTTGGAATTTGATAGTTGGATTGCATTGGTAAACATACATTAATGATAGTATTTCAACTGCATTGGCAATTGTTTCATTTTACGATGAAAAGTATTTTATTTAAAGTGGAAAATGGAAGTTTACGTTAAGAAGAAAAAACAGATTTACTGAAGAAGTTTTTCCTTGTTTGTAACATAATTCCCTAAAAATTTCCAAGTTTCCTCGGCAGACTTCTTAAACCGTATCTCTTCACAATGTTCGATGGTCTGTAACATTTTCTCCTTCAACCACCGAAACCAGCCTTATTCAATACTTTTTAGTTCTTGAGAGAGAATCCCTCTTTTTTTCCCTCTTCATTCTTCAGAGCTCCAAATGTAGGGAAGAAGAAGACATCGTCTCCAATTATCCAGAGAGGACCAAGATCCCTTTGTTATAATCGCACCGGTGAAAAGACAGAACTGGGAAGGGGGAAATAGGGGAAAAGGAAAGCAGAAGAACAAGAAACAAGGGAATAAGGGGACAGTCGAAAGGTGTAATTAGCTGACATGTTACGATTGGAAAATAACTTGATTTTTTCTTCTTTCTTTCTTGCTTTTTCCCTGCTTTTGTTTCGTTTTTGTCGTTTTGTTTTTGATTCTTTCTACGATCTTGCAGCTGTTCGAAACACCAATAACTCTTGGATTTGTTTTTCCCTTTCCCGAAAACAGGAGATTGGAAAAGGTACAGCAACATTTGTTCCGTTGGAAGTTAGGCTGTTGATTAAGATTGCGTTGATTCATTGGGATTGGATTATGTTTCCCGATTCAATCAGAACAGCACGACTCACATTTATCTGCAATCGAAAAATGGTCACAATTCCTTTTAATCAAAAAACAAATTAAATTCTTTGAATGGGTGACTAGCTGTTCCTAATATTTTTTTAAAATATTCGATAAAGTTTGTTGTTAATAAAAACAATTTCCGAAAATTCAAGCATTTCTAATGCTCAAAGTGAGTTAAATGAAACTTTACCATTCGAATATTTACATTTGCGTTTAATTATTGTGTTATTAATCTATAAATTACAAAGTAATCTCCTAAAATTAATCTACATCAGTGTTTCAAAAAATAATTTAGTATTTAAATTATAAGTTCCAAAGGAAGATCGAACCTTTTAATTTATTTTTACTTACTTTTAGTTAATACTTAAATTTTTGCTCCTGTTCAATAAAAGAACATTATTTATTTACATATAATAAGTGAAAACAAACATGTGGTGGGTTATAAAGTGTATATTTTTTGCTTGAGAGTGTAATATTGAATATATTCCATTCTGAGATATCAATAAGTTTCTAAATATTAAATGATTGTTGTGTGAAAAAGAAAATAGATTTTATTCTGTAAATTAGCTTAAAATGCCAAAAGTTTACAAGCATGTTCTATCATAGATATGTATTGATGACAAAAGAATTAAGGATTTCAAAACATTCAGGTATCATATTGCGTAAATATATTTACTATTAATTATATTATTTATATTAATTTTACTATTAATTATACTATTAATTATAATATTTACTTATTATTATATAATTATTTATTATTAATTATATCTGATTGCGTAAATATATTTACAATTTCGGTAAAAAAAACTTTAATCTAGTAATTCTTATTCTCTTTAACTTGCACTTAAAACAAAAACTCAAACTGGTAACCGAATAATTAATGCTCTGATTTTCCACTCAGAATTTCTTATGTTCAATGCCTATTTCCAGAGTAGATATTTCTAGTGACTGAGACTCTTTCACTAGAAATATTGTATTAAATTATAAAACACACATTAAAGTTATCATATTAAACGGTAGTTTAGGATTGAATAAGCCTTCATATATATACCCGAAGAGAAACATACATTTAAAATTTAAAACTAAAAATGCAAAACATTTATAAAAGAATCTTTCATTATATTTAATAAAACACGCAGTTAGTTAGGAATACCATATTATAATAGCTATCAGTTATGATAGGTAATTAGCAATAGTATATAATTTTATTTATCTATCCCATCATCTCAAAAATATCTAAGAAGTGACATTATTCATATACTTGTGTAGGATTTGGAGTAACCCTTAAAAATTAATAAAGTATCTAGCATTTACAAATTACGATATATAAATTTATATTATTAGCAAAGTATATTAATGTCTAAATGCAACATGATTAAACTATACATATTTCCTATTCATGAAATAGATACAAAAAAACAGGGGAAAATATAAGATTAATAATTCGAAATAGTCATTTTATATATATATATATATATATATATATATATATATATCTTTACTAGCGAATGTATACTAATGTGAAATTTAAATGAAAATAATCAGGCAGCATATCATCAATGTAAGCAGAAGTATTGATGATTTTCAATACTTTCATAAACATCATTAATATGATTATAATTATTTTAAATTGTTGAAATCGGATTTTCTATTATTCTTGTATAAAATTTTGAGAAGCAGTTGCTTTTAAATTAAAAATTACTATAGATTTAAATGCTTAAGCGGTAAACAAAAACTTTACACAGAGTATATAAGCAGGTTGTGACGTTATCAAGTCCAGTCAAAAAAATGTGAGGTACAGCTTTTCATTTTACAATCAAACCAGTACACATTATGCTATCAAAATCACTTATTAATCTATCCATTTGATATACAGTCTGCTTTAGAGCAATTAAGCGCGCTCAACTACCTTGGAAGCTAAAAAGACAATCACCTAATTAAATTTTCATCTTTTTTTTTCAAATGAAAAACAATTTCAATCAATTTCGATGGTACTTTAGGAAAAGAAAACGCTGACGCATAATACAGTTCATTTTTTATATTTCGTTTCATAACACTTGCATCAACTTCTGCTCTACCTGTCAAGTCAGACATCCACCATCTGCCGATTTTAGAGCTCTAATGACACGGGACATCAAGTGGTCCTCGCCGACATTTTTATATGTTCCCTACTACTCTTTTCTTCGCTTTGGTATTTAAAGGAAAATGCTTTTATTTCTTTTATCAACCTCTTTGACCCTATTGTGTGGACGTCTTATGTCTGTCGCATCAGTACGAGTTTCTTTTAGGGTTGCTGTCACTCATCTTTCCATGTGTGGTGCGCCATCACGAAAGGCTTAAGAGACTGAAATAGTGTAACATAAGTGAAGATGTTCAAATAAAGAACTTTTCAAACAAGAAAGCAAAATATATCATTATGAAAGAAAACTTCGGGGTTATTTCAGTGTTAGATATATTTGGAGGAGAATGTGTGCATTGAAGAGATAAATAAAAAGTTTTCTTAATTTTCTTAGTAATTCCTGAATTATTTTGTAAAAGGAAAAAGATAGACGGGGAATGTTTTGGATATAAATTAATAAATGCACTTAAACTAGAACATGACAAAATTAAATGTTCTTTAATTGTGTTTAATTAATTTTTGTAAAAGTCATATTTTTTACTTCTATTTATTTTTTTATTATTGTATACTATTAAATAATTTGTAGAAATTATTTTAAAAAATAACATTTTCTTATATAAAAAATTGATATTATCTTGAAAATTGATTTTTTCAAGATTACATGCAGTTATGAATTACCATTTTGAGCTTGCTCTTTTTATATTCAAAATAATGGTCACAGCAGTAAGTTCATAACAAAAATTAAAATGTCAAAAATCATTATTATCACAATATTTAAAAGATGCTTGCAATGCTGCTCATAATATATATTAATTTAAAATAATGACATTTTTACTGAGTATACATTGTTTTCTAATGAATCTTATTTTCCTACACCATATAAATGTAGAACAATTTTCTAAAATAAATATATGCAAAAGATTTAGAAGAGGGAAAATCTCTATACACTTTTAAAATAGCTAAGTACACTAAGAGTACAGTTATGACTAAAAGTGCACAAATTTAAAAATACATACTTGTAAGAATTTGATACGTTTTCATTGGATAGAATGTCAAAACATTGTATAAATTTAGTTCAAAGATAATTTCTAAGCGGTCGATGCAAAATGAAAATTTAACTAAAGAAATAAAAATCAAACTTTTGTAAGTTTAAAAATTAAAAACCAACGAAATATTTTCAATTCTTGTTCTTTCTCTTAACTATTTCCAGCACGCAAAATTCGAAGAAAAAAATGATTCCAGATAAATATTGATTCCAGGTGAATATTTCGAAACACCATATTTGGGAAAGTCATAAATGGTTATAGTAGCTAATCACATCACTGAATTTTATTAATGCTGACAATAATATGTAAAGTAATACAGATGATGACAATGATGCTTTAAAGTAATACAGATACATAAAATAATACAAAAAAAAGATAAAAAATAATGTTAAAAGTTATTAATTTCCTAGATTGAGCCTGAAATTCTATCTATAAATAATTAAATATTGGATTTCATGCGAAAAATATTTTCTTTTGAGAAACGGTATTCACATATTGTGTGCAAAAAAGAAAGTCAATAATTTTTCTTTAATTTAAATATTAAGTCCATTTTAAAGAACAACGAAGTTAGGTCATGGGAAAAAATATTGAGAGTTTACTTAAAAAAAAATTTTAATTGGGTATTATTTGATTTTATAATGGTTTTCTTGAAATAGAAATGATAGATTCATTTATTTGTTAAAAATATAAAAAGGTTATATTGTAGGACATGGTAATAAATTTATTTTATTTTTATATTATATTTAAGATCGTATAGTAAAGAAATTGAGTAGATCATTATATGGATAGTGGTTAATCTTGAATAAGAAAAGTAGTGCTTATATTTCCTCCTTTTTTTTTTCATATGAAGGGAATTATCACTGATTTGCCTGAAAATTAGTTCATAATTTGTTTGTTCATATAAAGCAAATTACCATTGATTTGTTTTATATGAACAAAAATTTCCTAATCTCAGTTATTTCTTCTAATTTTTTCTTCAACTTATTTAATTAGCTTATTAATACTTAAAATACTATAATGTAATTATTAAGCACACATATCACTATATTTTGCTTTTAAAAACAGCATTAACAATATTTTCCCTTGTAATTAAAAGAAAATACTAGTACTCTTTCTGGCAATTTATGGTCAATGATTGTTATATAGCAATGCTCTAATAATAATTTTTTGGATACAAAATTTTAAATTTTTGTTAAAAGTTAATGTTGAAAATTTTTTTAAGTTTTACAAGAATCATTATTATTTCACATTAATAAGAAATTTGTTAACTTTTCAAAATTGATGACTGTTTCAAAAACTTATTTATATTAATTCAAATGAAAGTTTGATCATTCAACTGCAAATAATAGAAAAGCAATTGGTTATTTTTATGTTAATGTGTATTTGTGTGTGCGTGAGTCAGAAAATGTGCTTGGAATATTTCTGAATATTATTTTTACTACTATTTACGGATATAAAAAGTATTTTATGTGAAAAATTAACTTACATTTTAAAAAAAGTTTGAATTCTCCTAACTGATTAGCTTTCTATTACTTCCAGTCAAGAATATTTGCTAAAAGTTTTTTGTTTCCCAAAAATATTTGCTAATTAAATTCTACTCCCAATTGAAACTGATACTCCGAATATTGCTAATTGAAACTGATACTCCCAATGATGACATACACATAATACCCATAACAAAAACTGTTTAATAATTTCCATGCTTACAAAGCTAGCAAACTCCTTCTGTTGATAAACATTTCTTGTTAATTTGATGTAAAACTTTTATTTGGAAGACACCAGGAAAAAATATTAATGGTATATCTCTTAAATGATATAGCAAAATTATATCTTTGTAATCTTAAGGATGTTTGACTTAAGGATACAGCTTAAGAATCTTTGGCTTATTTGTTCCTTCTATACGTAATATGCATTTCACAGCTAGGAATATGTTAGAAAATACAATGAAGACATTTTAAACAGGAACACAGCTCATTGTTATAACGATTTGGGAAAAGCGTTTCATGTGTTCGACTAGTGTAGATGTCTGAACAAATATTCATTACAGCACTGTCTTCAGTAGAAATATAATTTTCATATATTTATCAATATATGACCAAATGCTTAAATATATAAATGAATTATTTTTAATTAAAATTTGAAATTATCATGTATCAGGAAAACCCAATTCACTTCAAACATCTAATAGTAATATAAAATCATAACTTATGGAATTATAATATATATATAAAAGTATTAAAGATTTCACAAAAGTATATTGCATTAATATGTTGTTCCTGATATAAAATGAAATATAAGATTCTCTGATGTAAGATAATGTAAGATTATTTTAAATTTTTCATTTTATTTCAAATACATGTGCATTCTCCTAGAACATACGATGATACATATGTAAACAGTTCTGCAAATCTTATTCATTTTTATAGCACTTATATTAATTGACGTATTATTTTAGAGCTTCCATAATGATACGAATTTCAAAAACAAGTACTTAACAGATATCTCTCCTTTTTAAAAACTAAATTTAAAGACTTCTAGTTAAGAATTGCGTCAAAACCCATCCCGTTATAAATTCAAAATTTTTCTGCTATACTTTTCTTCTTCGTATTTTATCCTATTAGTATACCCATCCGCATTCCGTACTAGTTGACTATTGGTGAGTGAGAAAAAAGATTTTTGATATACATATTAAAATAATTTTGATGAAAAGACTTATAATTTTAAAAGAAGTACTCAAAAATCATTTCGAAAATACGAAAGATATGAATAATTCATTCAAAGGCTATAAAATCAAACTTTCTTTCAGAAAATGAATATAAATCAGTCAAAAATCGGAAGTAGAAACCAAAGTATAATATGAGATAAAAACCCACTTTGCAGAAGTTAAAACAGTGAAAATCTCTTTGAATTTATTATCATGCGATTCTAAATATCGATATTTTTAACAGTCCTTTCCGTTAAAAAGACGCTGAAAAGTCTCAGCAATTGATTATATGTTATATTACTAGATAACAGCGAGGGAAAGTTGATTAAGATAACAAATTTCCAATAAATTTTATTTAAATAAATGTATGCTTAACTACTTAGCTTTTATTTTTATTTATCTATTGAAATAGCGAAGCCAAGGGAAAACTGACCATAAATAAATTTAAACATTAATAGGAATAATTAAATAACAAAATAGATAGTAAAGTTCCTTTTACTGCATATTTTATTCTCACTCGCAATTATTATAGGATTTATAATATACCATGTACAATGAAAAATATTTCTATTTAATTAAAAATAGATATTAGGAGAAAAAGCCTTCTGTATTAAGACACCATTTCATAAATATATTTTCACATTTTTCTTTGATAGAATTTTTCTTGCTATAAATGCTTTCTAATAGCTATATTATTCATAACAATGGAATAACTAATGAGTTTAATAACTACCAATACTCTAGTTTATTAATTTGAAATTTTATTGATTAGTTGGGAAAAAAATTGTAAATATATATATATATTTACAATTTTTTTC
>JAPDSC010050177.1:108313-133733 GCA_026290005.1 Latrodectus geometricus | reverse complement strand
TATCTTTAAGCAATGTAATTTCTTAAGTTTATATTAATATTTTTAATCCTTTCTCTTTGGACGTTTCAGTTTTTTTCAAATTAAGAAATGACTTTTCTTAAATAATTTTTCGGAGTAACATTCGACATATATAAATATGTTTAAGGAATAATAGAGTACTTGCAATCACTAACTGTAACTGAATTTTGTTTTTGTTTAAAATTTTACATTTGAATTAGTATTTCCTTATTTTGTTTAAAAATTATGGAATCAAAAAATGCTCAAATTAAAAATGTTTTGTAAGAGCTATTCTTGTTATATTTTTTAATATTCTTTCTAGACATAAATCTTCTAGTTTTCTGGATTAAATGTATTTTAATATGAAATGTAGAACTATTCTTCTTCAAATATTAGCTTAAGATTGGCAAATGCATTTTACGAATTTTTACAGAAAAGATTATATTTTAGTAAAATATGATAGAATCCCTTTTCACGTATGAATTAAATAGTACTCAAATAAATTAGTAGTCTAAATTAATATTAAGGAAATATTTTTAATATAATACATTAATAAATGCTTATCTAAATAAAATCAATTTTAAATTTGAAAATTTATTCCCTATAATATAATAGGAAAATTAGAAAATATGAATAAAAATATATAAAGAATCTGCATTTATAAAGAAAAAGAAACGAAAAATAAGCATTCCAAAATGTATTTATTTGCTTGAATTTTAAATTCCTATTTTGAATTTAAATGAACTCTTTTTTGCTAATATTTAAAAATATTAGTCAAGCCAAAAGGATTCTGGTAAAGTAATTTAAATTGATTGGACAGAACAAGATATATATAAATTTGGTGTAAAACGGAAACAGCTATAACAATGATTGACGTTCTCACTTCTTCATTTTTAAAGATCAGAAATCACGTTTTTGAATTAAAAAAACGACTAATTATAAATATACTCAAGCAATATTTGGAACACATAATCTTGAGCATATGGTGAAAATTTCAAAGCTTTTTTGGATTCTAAGACTCCTTGAATTGGGATTAATAGAAGGAATGATGTAGCACAAAAATTATTATTAATATAATATATCCATTAATTATAATAACAAGAAACATTGCATTTAGCTTAGAAATCTTAATTTAAATTCATCGATGAAATATCTTAATTCTTCTATCTGTTTCAATTAATCATTAGAATGTTCTAAATATCAATAGGAATATGATATAATTTTGCTTGTAAATATTATCAATATACATACTGAAAAATCTTGAAATAATGAGAATAAATAAGAGTTGTGTAGAGAATATTAAAATTTTAAAATCAAAGTGTAATTTTTTTAAAAAAAAATTATTATTTAATTAATATGTAGAAATATATTTTAAGTTAAACTGAAGCACCTATGAAACAACATTTTTATTTATGATTAAATTTAAACTTACAAGTTTTCACCAACCATTAAGAGTAGTATTCTGCTTCTAGATTACAGTAAATAATCTAGAGGCAACTAAGATTTCTTTTTTTAAAATCAATTGCAAAAGAAATTTTTAGGAAAAATACCCTTACTAAATAAATAAATACACGTAAAGTAATTTTCCTTATTTCATTCAAGATTTGCCAGAAATTAGTAAAATAAAACTGAAAGACTGATTTTTCTAGTAATTCTGAAAAATATGTACTTGAAAAATCCCTTTGGAGCCAGTGATATATTTGAATCATTTTAATACCGATGAAAACCTGTAAAGATTACGACTTACATCAAGGAGCTACCTAACGCATCATCTTCTCCTATTAGTCCATTATTTACAGGAATTGCGACTTCACGTAAAGGAAAAAAATTACAAAAATGAAAAATATAACTACTCTGAATTCAAAGTTTATAACGGGACAAAACCCAGCTAATGAAATTGCCAGGATGGAATGAAAACGAAAGAAACACTAGTTAGACTGCCGACCCCCAGTGCCAAGAGTTTGCACTTAAGCTATTTGGACAGTGATGTATGTAATGCGGCCTCTTCAGAGGGAAGGCAGATGGTTCGGGACTTCACTTTCGATTGAGTTTGCTCTGGAGTTAAGTCGATAAATTTAAACAACAAGACTCGACCACCCCTAACCCCCACAGGCAAACCACTTTTTTTCAAAGATAGAATGCGAATGTGGTTCGATGGAGGAATGGGATGGAAAGCTTCTGGTATTTTTCAAGCTGGGAGGTTTTAAAACTCGGTTGGAGTTCGTTATATGGCTTAAGTTTATGTTTTCTTTTTCCTAAATCGTTATTTTCGAGTGATTTTTTTATTTGACATAGTTGAATTGGGAGAAAAAAAAATAATTCTATTTTTCTAGAATTAGAATCTATGTGTTAAATGTCTACATTGTAAAGAAAATTTTTCTCTTGTCGTACTATAAGGGCTAAAATTTACAATATAAAACACACACAAACAGCAAGTGCGTTTATTTGAATTGTTATGTTCAGCATTATGCATTTAACAAATAAAAAGAAATTTTTGCTTTCAGTTTGTTATATTTAAATTTCTTTCCAGCGCTTACTTATTTTAACCTTAATGTTTAAATATTTTATAAATTAATGCATCAGAAATAGTTTTTATATATTAAATATATGCGATCTATGTGTATGCGTGAAATTGATGCTATTTATGTTATATATTTATAGAGGAACAATTAACTGCAAGTTCAAAGCAAAATTAGCTAAAAACTAAGAGAAAATTACCTTTTTATATTATTTTTAAAGTTCAGGAAAATAATATCTTGGCCTTTCAATAAATTAAATAAAAATGTTTTAACTTCGACCATATAGTAGTGCTATTTATAAATATGTTAGACTTCTTACGAAAGAGCGTAGCTATATGTGTTGAGTTGTATATAATAAATATTGATGTTGAGCTCCAGTAGCTCAGTAGCATTTGGTCATGCGCGAGTATTCCAAACGGAGTATCTTCAGATATTGTCAGCGCAGACTATATCTTAAAATTAACGGGTTATTATGAGCCTGCGCCAGTATGAAAGTATATATTATTTCGTTCAATTATTTCAATAGTAGTTTGTTTTGATAGCTCGAAAGTTTAAGACAAGGGTCCTCATGTGTACCATCCCCTCTGCTAGAGCATAAAGTAAAGCTATGAGAAATGTGTTTATAATAAGTGATCTTCTAAAAAAAGTGATGTAGAAGTCTTAAAAAAAAAGATCACTTTTTCTAAAAAAAAGTGATGAAGAAGATAAATTTTGTAGCTAAAAATAAGATAGAGATTTCGCATTCGATACCATTTGTTAAAGCTATTCGTGTTGACAAGACTTATACAGGCCAAGAGTTTCATAGGTCCAATGTCTTCTTATTAATGTAGAGCAAACATAACAAGAAAGTGGAAGATAAATACAATCACCTAATCTTTGTTCGAAATTAAGAAACTTAAGACTGTTCAGCAGCTTGGGTTGTCAAAAGTTAAGAAATGAAAATTATCACACATAGTATATAAAATCAATAAAATAAAATTGAAAACATAAAATGGTAAATACCAGAATAAGTAAAAATATTTTACAAAGAGCAGTATAG
Source organism: Latrodectus geometricus (assembly GCA_026290005.1). NCBI lineage: Eukaryota > Metazoa > Arthropoda > Arachnida > Araneae > Theridiidae > Latrodectus > Latrodectus geometricus. The sequence goes on along the minus strand of JAPDSC010050177.1, from coordinate 130,178 downwards.
CATGAGAATATATTGCAACAGAACATATTTCAGATTTATTTTTGTAGTTAAGTTTTTAAGAATAAAAAGTTCCATATATAAACATTTCCCCGAACAACTAACTACATTTACTCCAAATAAAAGTTTAAGTATTTTTTAATCTAATTCTAAATTTGCATAAAAATCAATCAATCGTTGTATTCCATTATCCATTTTATCAAAAATAATATTTTTTCTTAAAATAATTTTCATTTTGTATTTCATATAACAGATTAAAATTTTAATTAACAACTCCGTTATCAAAGGTGAAAAAGTAACTACAAAAGATTATTCTTTACAATTCAAAACGAGGAACACACCCATATACTACTCATTAGTATTCAGCTGAAAACTTCCGCCTTGCGTCTCGAGATGCTCAATTTTCATCTTTGCTCAAAACCAACCTTCCAATTATTATTCGATTCTTTTGAAGGTTTTAATCAGATTCCATTTCCTCTATTTTTCCCTTTCCGACAAAAGCACTTCAATACATTACCGACGATTCTTAAGACTTGGCTGCTAGGAGACATCGCCAAAGAAAATTCCCTATGGAAACAACGCCTCAACAGAAAGCGATAAAGCGATTGGGGAACATCTTTGTAGGTGAGTTACGCCTAGAATCCGGAGATATAAGATGTGGATGTGGGATAAGATAATTAAAACCACAGAGGAAACGTCCCCATTTTTGGCAGTTTTAACTTCTTTGTGATCGAGATTTAATTTGCTGTGATGATAGGTTTCGTATGAGACCCTCGCCAGTTTCGCGCCATTTTGTACCATCACCGATTCCCAGGGGAGGATTCGAAACGATATGTATGATCGGGAATAGTTCTACAATTTCCGTGCTTTACGTTTTGAATCTCAGCTGCATTCTATAGCAGGAACTCAAAGGCTTTAAAAGCCTAATGATAAGCTTAAATCCTGTGGGGTTATGTGATTTTAAGATTGTATCAATTAATCTAATTGGAGATTATAGACATGTTTTGAAAGGAAATTACCACAACTAATGATCAAAGAACCATAATTTAGCTTTGAGATTTTAATTGTAAAACTGTTATTGGAAAAAAGAAAATAAATTTAGCCTGTTAAAGATAATATTTTTAATAGAAAAACAGTAAGCAATATCATAGAGAAATACTTAATTCTTTAACAAAGATTATATATATACAATAATTAATTGAATAATTCTAAATTATATGCATTCTTCAACTACATATATATTTGTGTTGCATCTAAAAAGCAATATATATTCATATATATATCCTCAAAGGCAATGAATCTGGTACTGTAAAGTTATGGAACATTTTACACCGATACGCTCTTCGGCTTTAAAATTTGACATGTGCATGCCAGGCTATGGAAGTGTTTATCACATCCCACCTTATTCGCATGACGTAAATCGATTTCCCAAGTAGTTTACATATCTTTAAATGTCATTTCAAAACCGAAATACGAAAATAAATATTTTGTTATCCTCTTTTTTTTGGCAAAGTATTTTTCTCTATCAGTCAAGTATATACCTGAATATTAACGTAAACATAAATGTTTAAACGCAACGTAGAAAATGTAACCTTATTAGTATGTTTTTTAATGATTTTCAAAATGCTTCAATCTGAGTTGTCGCTTTGTCTTGAAATGTGGAAATTTTGAATTCAGAAAAATTGCATCCTTATTTGAATAATTGATCAATTGACCTAATATAAAAAAATATTCATGCCATGTCCAAAATGCAGCATTGTTAGATTTTAGAAATATATTTGAAGTTTTTTATCAAAAAGTTTCCTGGAAGTTTAGATTAAAATGACGACAAATTTGTAGCCAAACTTATTACATAGAATAATAAATTGTAATTCAGTAGAAGATCCATTGCGTTAATTACTCAATGTCTTTTAATTAGTCACTGCTTGATATGCTCAATTAGTTGTAATGGGAAAGTAAAAGATAGTAAGTTTTCAAAAGCTTATAGAACTGCTTAAATAGTGGATTCATGAAATAATTTAAAATTGTAAAAAAAATATTAGTAAATCATGAAATTAGAAACCTAATAGTTATTTATGATGTGGATCGCAATTACATTTTGATATTTCAGAAATATTTTAAATTATATTTTTTACTATTAACTGTAACAATTTTTTTTTTATCTTTTTTTTTTTTTTTTTTTTTTTTTTTTTTTTTTTTTTTTTTTATTTTTTTTTTTTTTTGTCTTCCTTCATATTGCTGTGTAATGATAAATACAAAAATTTAATGTAATATTATAAATAATATTTTGAAATTAATGTTTTAGTTATCAATTTTTAGATACATTGTTTTGCATAACTTTTGCCTAATTTGTCACATTTATAAGTTAATAATTTTCATTTGATACTATTTTAGAAATCAGCAGTTCAGACGTACAAAAGAAACTTAATTTATTTAATTGTAGCTATTTGTTTCCTAAATTATATAATTAGAACAAAATGTTTTTGAAAAATATTTTTGAATTAAGTCAGTTTTTTAAGCTCAAGTTAAAGCGCAATTATTACTATTATATCAATATAATCAAAGCATTATTCCAAAACTTAAAACTATTTCTATTAATCTAGTGCTTGTAATGAGATATTACGGTTTGAACAAATTGTAACATTTTGAACGTAAGTCAATGGTCTCATGATGTTTGTTATAAGAAAAATCAAAACTCTTTTAATAATTGAAACCATTTTTCACTGTTAACTCAACAAATAATTATTCTCATCTTCAAACTCACATTAAATCTACGTTAAAAAGTTTAATGTCTTGAGAAACTGATACGCATATTTACATACATAAGGTTTTATGTTATTAAAATTATCACCTTTTAAGAATTCAGTAAAGTACCTTATCATATGTCTGTTTGTTACAAGGTGATAATCTTTTTTACGAGTCATCCACACACCGTAATACTTCAGCTGCGAGCGTTGAGGCGTAAATCCTAGCATACTAATATCACCCACATCACACAGCGCGGGTAATTATTACCAAACAAGAATGTATTAAAAAAAGTCCCGAGTGTATAAAAAGAGTTTAAAGATAACGACCTCCACCAAGCCTCATCAAGGACGGGATATTACAGAATCTTTCAGGATCCACCCACTTCAATCGGGTGTGTGTGTGTCCGAAAAGACAGAATTTGAATTTTTCACCCCAATTCCAGTGGGAATTGTGGAGGTAGCAGGCGTTTTCACGCGTTTAGACAGTAATGGTCAGGAGGTCCTCCACCAAATTGCAAGCCTCCGGAGCAATTTGAGAACTATTATAACACCATTTCTTGGCTCAATGAGATCTGACTCCCATTTATAACCATCGGGTATCCGCCAACTGGGTCCACTTTTGGATTTGTTTGGTCTCTGTTGGGCGTATGTAATCTACTTCAGTATTCATCGCTATTAAACGGCTGTTAGCTCGAGGTGGGGACTATTTTTGCTCCGCGTTACTGCTCTAAATGTTGAAAAATTATTGGGATATTTAGAAAGTGCTATTAGTGATTGCAATCAAATATTAATGCTTAAGTGTTTGATGTTTTTTAAATGAAGGATTAGACAGTTCAGACTTTTGTTTGATCACTTGAATTCGTTGTAAATTTTCATAATTCTTCATGCATGATACCATTAATCAATTTTGACATCTAACATATGGATACCCTAATAGTGGTAATGGTGTTAATAGAATAATTGTTCAAGAACAATTTAATAGTAATTACTCAAGATAGGGATTTTAATTTTTAATGTGCAAAAAATGTTCTGCCAACATAACTATTTTTAAACCAATTTCTCTGAACATTCATATTTTTTATTTGGAAAAGCATACTAAAATTGCGAATATATAGAGACATTTTTGTCTAGTAAAATTTATCATCCCAAAGAATTTTTCATTCTTACTTCATTATAGAATAAATAATAAATTTAAAACATTTGCCTGTAAATTATTCATTTACTTCATTCAAATACTCGAGAGTTTACTTCACTTAAAAATCATATGAAGCTGAACGTTATTCTAAATTTACTTAATACTTCGAGCTGGAAATAATAGATGATTACAAAGTAATTTATATAATCCATTATTATTCTGAATATTAAATTTAAAAAATAATTTAACTAGGTTTAAATTTAAAAGTGAGACTAAAATTTAACAAGTAATTTTAAAGATGGTTTAATATATGTCAATAGCTTATTTTAAATAGCGATATTTTAATAAACATTAAAATTTTTTTAAAAAAAAAATGCATATAAATAATCTTATGTTTTAAATAATTCTCAGTGAGAAAACTTATCTTTTGAAAAATAGGAAAATAATCTATAAATATTTTTAAATATAATAAATTAAAAATCTAACATTTGTATTTTGTTTCTACGAATTCAAATTCAATCTATAGAAAATATCTGATATATTTTCCAAATTGTCAAAAAAATACACTAATATTATAAATAACTATTACATTTAATAAAGATTTTGTATTTTGAATGATATTTAATATAAAGAGAATTCCATTTCGAGTATAATGTTGTATGTATAATTCCCTATAAGATAGTTATCTCATATTTTGGAAGATAAACGGGAGAATAAGAGACAGGATTTGCTTTAACAAATTTAAATTAAATATTCCATGATGATTAATTAGTTTTAATTAGGTAAATTATTAAATGATTGTATCAATTTTCCACATAAAAAGCTGTGAAATCAAAGTGAAGAAAATTTTTGACAGCAATTTTTTTATGAAACAATGCCCGAATTGTTTATGGACAGAAATGGAAATCTCAGTTTAGTTCTTATTTTAGAGTTAGTGAAAACAAATATTGATTAGAAATCTTGTGATTCAAGGAACAAATAGAATGATTAATAAACAGACTCATTTCCATAAGTTGCGATAATAAAATTGACAAATTGTAGTATTTATCAAAATTATTCCTCCCATTTTATTGGGCACATTATATAGATTTTATCTTTTCCATAAAGTGATATAATGGATAAAGAGAATAATTGTTATTAGTGCATTTCGAGTAAGATTATTAAATGATTTTATTGGGAATCAAAATTGCACTTTTATTTAAAATCAAAGAAATTTTTACATCTTCAGAAGTACAGGTATCATTTTAATGAAAGCATTTGGTGTTTGAACATAAGGTCAGAATTTAAGAAAAAATGAATGTTGAGAATCGAAGAAAAATAAGCTAATAGTTCATTTATTATTGATATATGGATATTACCTGCACCATAATCTTATACTGGAAAAGAGAAATTTATTTCCTCCTTATTATATCCGTAATGTTGTTTTAAATTATTTTAAACCATTACAAATCAAAACTATTTAATGAACTAATTTTAATAGAACAGTATTAATGTCTTATTCATTTTATAGAATGTTTTATACAATTAATACTGTATAAAACATTTAATAATGTTTTTAAAATTAATATTAGTCTTAACTATTCATTTAAGATTAATGGTAGTCTTAATGTGTTATACATTGCAATGTGAAAAGTATATCAAATGTTCAGTTTATTTCCTTTTATCTGGAACCATCGGATTAACTTTCGAGTTCTCCAAATCAGATTTATTTTTAACAATGCTTGATATTAAGGATAACAATATCATAAATCACTATAACATATGACAATTGTTACTAAATGATGCAGGACATATAACACAATTTATCATTATTAATTTATAATTGGATTTATCATTGTCGCTCAAATATGAATTTTTTTCCTCGGATATGTTTCAGGGTTTTTTCTTCAGCTATCACAAAAAATTGGACTAAAGGAGAGATCTTAATAATACATACAAGCAAATTGTCATTTGTTAATGTATAACTTCAAAGGCATTTTGTTCTCAGAAATACTTCATTGTGATAATTTTTATTTTGTTAAACAAGAAATGTAATTAAAAAATATATTAAATTGGAATTCTTATTGTTAACTTTAATGAATAAGCAAAAACACCAGTTGTTTTAAAAGCATTCACAATTCGTTGATGATAACATCACATTTACGAAACAGAGAATAACACTTTGAAATAATTGATAAATAAGACAGGCTTACAGACCGAGTGTATCACTTTGATAGTTTGGAATTTATAATCTGATATTTTTTTTATCTCAGATATACATTCTTTGAAATTAAAATAATTACTCAGAACTGAAATAGTTACAACAAATATCAAGCTGATATTTCAAAGATATTTTTTATTCCACGAAGATCTAATCTTATATCTCAACTCTATTCATATAAAGGTTTTTCAGGTTTTATATTTTTTATAATTCTTTTGAAATTTAGGAACAGTTATTTATTATGTAATTTATGTTTTGCTTTATTTCGAAAAATGATTGCACCATAAAATTTTGAAGCACTAACAGTTTTTATTTCAATTATTTATTATAGATTAACTTTCTGACATTTTACATTTCTGTCTCAAACATTTATTTGAATTAAAATTGTTTAGAAATAAAAATGAATGAAAAGGCTTTTTCTGAAATGAGAAATGCATTTGTTTAAAAATTGCTTGCATAATTTATTTTCAGACAAATTATACATAAAAAAAATAAAAAATACCATGATTCTATTGAAATCATCGACATTCTTTAAATTTAAAAAAACATTTTTTATTGAGTTACATATTACATGAACATAAAAATTATCAATATTCTAACTGAAAGTTGTTTTGAATTTTCAAATACATATATGTGAGGTGCGTATGTATATGAGAGATAGAAAGTAAAAATATTTTTTGAGAATTATTAAAATATTTCATGCAAATTTTATTTTTATTCAAAATTACTCTGTAAATCTATTGCTGTGGAGAAATAAAGTAATAAATATAATTTTCTTACTCATTTAACAAAAAATATACATTTTGGATGCTTCTTAGACATAACATGCAGTTATCTCTAAAACTGGAAAGAAATGGAGCAGAAAACACGAGTTACTTTAGAGGATCTGAGTAATCGATAGCAATTTATTGTTTTTGTTTCTTGCTATTATTTTTTACGTGAGCTTCTTCAAAATGTCCCTGCTTAGAAAATTTCTTTCCCTTTGCTTTATATAGTCCAAATGGTTAAAGAAACAAGTTATACTTCAGGAAATGTTTACAATATTATGTGCAGGCAATCCACGATATGGAAAAGCTTTAGCAAATCAAAAGATATTTACGTTTTTATTCAATTTGTGCCAAATAAATATCCGTTTGATATATCTTTATCGCAAGATATTTGTAAGAATATTTCTGCTTAAATGGAAGCTTGAGTATGAGAATATACTATGGATATTTTTCTAGTAATGTTATAAAAATGTAAAAATCATGTAATTTTTTTCCTTGGTTAAGCTACATCCAACATTAAAAATTGCATATTCTTCTATATCCTTTTTATGTCATAAATCATGGCATTATCTAAAATATTAATTCAGTGGTTGCTTAAAAACTTCAGAAATGCGCCAAGAGGATATAAACATTTTATTGCCTTTCAGAAGAGCAAATCTTAAATATTGTCCAATCTTTACACGTTTTAAGGAAGATTCGAAAAACTCTAAGCACTCACTCCGGCAAAAGTGTTTTGATTACCTGAAGAAAATATTCTAAAAAATGAAGCCTGTTATAAAAAGATTTAAATAAAACCGAGTAATATCTTCCAGAAATTTGTTTCTTAGATTGTATGAAATAATCATGTGTTGCAAAAAAAGAAAGCAAGGGAAAAGTGCATGAATGATACTGAACCACAGCATCCATTTGTAATAATTCAGCAGTGGCCAATATCAAAATTCAAAACCAGACATACCAATGTTGCGTTCTAACTAGGACTGAGACATGCTTGTAAAATATCAGTTTTCAGCTTGCAGACCTCATTTTTACAAAGTGATCAGTGATGAACTTTCCTTTACTTCGAAGAATACAATATTACAGGAGAAATTTTTTGATATTCCTTCCTTTTCAAAGCTACTGCATTGTATATAAAAGTATCGCATATTATAAATCATTAAATAAATTTAGGTAATATTATATACATTTATCCTTAGAAATAGAAAATATTGAGAATTCATATCAAGTCTTCACTAAATATCTTCCTAGACCTATGCTTGTGAAACCCGAATCGTTATCATTGCTCAATTTATTTAGCTCAGAAATTGACACATATATTAATCTGTAAAATATAAAACAATACAAAAAAACACAAATAACCGAAATATACAATGTATGATACTAATAAAGGTATTACCCTAGTAATTAAAATACTAAGCACGGATTTACCATCATAATCAAAACTAGCATGAATTAATACAGGTTAAGAAGTATTTGCTACCATTCCTCCAGGTAGTAAGGCGTAAAGGTACGAATATACGTTACCATGTGTGTGCCTTTGGTTTCTTATAAAGATTCTTTCTGATACTAGTAGTAAGCATTTTATTCATGAAATATATAAATCTATAATAAAGACTTTACATTTATTACTAGAATAATGAGAATTTATTTTTAATAATAACGAAAAAAACATTATAAAAGAAAATGGATATTAAATTGTAATTGTTATCGTTTCTTAAAAGCGTTATATATATATATATATATATACTCACATTAAAAAATTTGTTTTCAGATATATTTTTAGGTGTATCATAGACATTTTAGACAGTGTTTTTGAATAATTTTAATGCATTAGTCTGAAAATTAATGCTAATTCAATTAGAGTGATAACATGGTCATTACTTGTAAATAAAAAATGTACAAAATAAAATAGTTTTTATTTGGTGCGTTAAACGTACATTGAAATTTAAAAATCTTAAGCTTAATGGAGTTCAGTTAATTATATAATAGTGCAATAATTAATAGTAATTTTTTTAATTTTATAAATTACTTTGTAATAGAATGATTTAACTTCTTTGAAATCCTAAATTATATAATAAGAATATTCAGTAAGTTTTATGTGAGGGTTAAGGTGCATTTAAGCAGGTTGCTAACACTTAAATGCAACTTTTGTTTAGTTAAAAAAAATACTCACTTGACATAGCACACTATTTAATGGAATCTAGTTTTTTATCTATTTTATGTGTCATGATCAGAATTCAGTATAAGTAGGCTTTGAGCCTGCTCAATATGCATGACGATGTTTCAATGAAGTCTAGACGATTCTTCTGGAATATTTTGCTTAGAGGTTCTGGTCAATCATTCCCATTGTCATTGTTATCCTTTTGTTCAGCCACTAAACCAGTGATAAGATAACCAGTTACTTTTTTTTGCTCCTATTGCTTAAGGTATTTCGCAGTTTACTGAGGATTCAACCAAAGATAAAACTATTATCGCACTCATCCAGAGTGAGTTCGTTGGATGAGTAAAGAATAAAAGAATTGATTCTTAATGTAACGTAATTTTTAAAAGAAATTTATATTTGAGACAGTTTTTTCAATGTTTGAAATGTTTATTTATGTATATTTCATTAATTCTCAGATCTGGATTATAATGATACAAGCTAGAATGATTTGACGTTTTCCAGTTAACTAGCATAGAATTTAAGAACGTAAAAAAAATGTATAAATGGACTAGGAATATTTTTTCTTTTGAAACCAGTAATTTTCTCTATCTTTTCATACATTTATAAAAATGATTTTTGATTAAATTTTTAAAAAATATAAAATTAAATTTTACTCATAGCTTTTGGTTTGTAATTTATTTCCAAGTGATTTCATTCATCTTTTCCATTCAATGCTTTGCCATCACGCTTTATAAAATTCTCTTTCTTCTCATCCCTTACTCTAACATATGTGATTATTTATATTATTGATGATTTATATCGTAAAAACAAGAAAAAGTTATCTTCAAGTTTTCCATTTAGTTCTCCAATATGATTTACATTTTCTATCGATCAAATACCCAGAATATTGATTATTTCTACAGACATGATAATTTAATCATGTGTTGTGCTATATTATAAAATTAAAGTAGTTCTCCAAAAACTTAGAAATGAGACAATTGAATTCCAACACCAATGAATTATCAACTAATATAATTAATAGTTTATTAAAAATACAACAATATTTTATTGAATGCAAACATCGTCAATTTTAATAATAATAATCATTTAATTTAAACTAATTTTTTTTTCAAAATTTTATTTATGGTAAAATTGAATCATAACTGGCCATCATTTTTTAATAATTTATATTTTGCATAAATAATTTTTCTTAAATTTCTTCCATAATTCTATTTTTATGCTTGTCTATCAACTTTATTGAACAACAGTATTTCTGTTCAATTACAGATTCTTAGGACTATTCTCTCTCTAAAACATATTGATTCTATTAAATGATTCATTTTTAAATATTTTTAAAGCTCGTTTAAATATTCACTGGTGCTTTAATAAATTTATGTTATAATCTCAAAATTGCTTTATGTTTGCTATCTTCTTGTCAATGGTTTCAAATTCAGCCACAGCTAAAACATAACTTTAAATATAATAAACATCAATTCTAAATATATAACTCATTTTTTTATAATTTATTCATTCTTATAAGAAAACTCAATATTACATTTCTGAGTGATCTATTAGTGTTAGTTAATTTTATAGTTCATAAAAAGTTTTCAAATGCGGTTTTTCACTACCACCTGTTTTTGTTAAAAAATGTGTTAAAGACTATTTTCCTTCAAAATAGTATAGATCAAGTGACACTAATACTTATAATCTAACAACTCTAGTCAGATGATTTCGAGTACAGTATTTCGAAATTTATTTTCACTAGATTCACTTTAATATTGTAAAATTTGACATTAAAATTAATATCAATAATTCTTTTAATTTATAAATATAATACATTTTTCATGTTATGAGGATGCATGCCTATTATTTTGCATAATTTTAAAATTATAAACTTTTATATGTCAATCGAAATCGCTCGTGTAAAATTATTGTATCATGTAGTAGTAAAAATTAATAAACACAAAACTGTAAAAATTAAAAAAATAATTAGAGAAACACGTTTCACTCCATAATTTGATAAATAGATCCGCACTCATAATGTGTTATTTATATATATCTACTCTGGTTTGAATTCAGGCCTCTGTTGATATTGATATATATGTTGCTTTTGTATATTCTACATGAACATCGAACGGTGTGGAAATTTTCCAGATTATTTCACTTGACCTACTTGAAAAAAAAATAAAAAAAACATTTTATTATTGAGGAAATTTCCTCTTAACAAGCAAACTACTTTGATTGTTAAAAATACCTTATTGCATCTTTGAATTGTTAAGCTAAACAAATATGGTTGAAGGTGTAGGTAATTTTAAGAAATAAGGACACTAATTTATTTTTCCATGCTTTTAATCCCTAAAATTTTTATCTATATTAGTAATAAAAAACCCTAAGAAAAGATTTCAAATTTTTCAAACACTTTATACATGATTGCTTTATAAAAAACAAACTAACAATCCAACAAAATGTGGAATAAAATGTTTTGAAAATTTCAAGTTTACAGAGAATGAATAAACTGTAGGGAAAGTTCATGTTCGATATATATTTCATTTTTTTTCTGAAAATGAGATCAAGATACGAATAGCAAAAATATTTCAAATAGCAAAGATTTCATCAGAACAAGTCATTGTATGGAAATAGCTCCTATTTTTATATACCTTTACCTGGAATCTCTTCCAGTAATAGATTTACATCCAATCCTATTTGTCAAAGTAGATAGAGTATTTTATATTTACTTGGCGAGAAGGGGTACGTAAATGTAAAAGAAGGGGAGAACTTCTGAGATGTCGAAGGAAACTCGCAAATAGCAACAATGGTACAAGTCTCTTTTTTCAGGTCTTTTCAAGAAATATTTAAATCACTTTTTTTGTGACGGAAACATGTCAACTATTTTCCACAAATTTATCTTTAAATTATGACAATGCTTTCATCATTTAGTTCATATAGATTATTTTATTCATATAACACATTTTAGGAATGTCTATGAAACAAGATGAAAAAAACTCTTTTCTATTTCTATGTTGGTTTTATTTTCAAGTAATTTAGAGTTATAAAATGACTATTGAAATAAGCTTTGAATTGACATCTAAAAATGTAATCGAAATATTGTCTTTTAAAAATTAGAAAATGTGGATAATTTAAAATTTCAAGGTTCAGTTGAGTAAAGTAAATTTAAAGAATTTAACTAGATAAAAATAAATTAAAACCTCTTAATCATTTAATTTCTTCGTTATATTTTACTTCATAGAAAACAATATATCTTCCAGTGAGTAAAAAGGCGTTTGTTTTCAGAAATGAGGTTAAAACCGGATGAAACAATTTAAAGCATCTAACCTACGTAACAATATATGTAATTAACCTCTTACTTATAGAATGAATTTTGTGACCTATAATCCTTTGTTACATCGTTTTGAAAAATAATGTAAATAAAAAATTGATGATAAAAAGAATGTTAAATGTATTACTTAATAATGGGCGTCATAAACTTGTTTCAACTTCAATTATAAGGATGCGTTATTTTTTTTATAAAACCGAATTTTTATACATTTAAACGAGAATAAGGCTGAGCATGTAAATTTTTGTTTTCATTTGTCAAAAAAATGTAATTATTTTTAAAGAAGTAATTTAAAAAGTTGGGAATTCAAATAACTTTGTTGTTTCATCTTCAAAATTATGAACCATTTTCTAAAGCTGTGTATTCTTAAGCAACAGGTGGTTTTTCTGCCATAACTCCGCGAGAAAACATCTGAAGGACATGAAATTCAGATATGAGACACATTATTTTGTACTTAAAAACTGATGAAAGCATAGTTGAGCAAAAATGAATACAATGCATACAGTATGGAATCAAACAAAAATAGGCTTTATTGAACTCACAGTATCCCTGCACAAGATCATCTGTCCAAGAGGAACAATAACAAACAGATGTTCCTTAGTATGGAATATGCCCTCCACTTACTGCAATGGTTGCTGAGCAAGAGCACTTGCTGACTGGTTTCGGATTTCTTTCGCCTGCAGGACGATATAGCGGTCATCCACTGCAGTTATTTTCCTGGTGTGGCCACCACCAACCTTTAGAACAGCTGTACCTGTGGTTCTGAAGGTTTTTCAAGTCCGTGGAACGACACTTTTGTTAATTTCGAATTCTTCAGCTACACTGGTCACAATACTCCCCTCCTTCAGTTTTCCAATCACTCTTCCACGTGTGAAGTCGTCCAGGGTATTTCTTCTAGTCATATTTCACGTACACACTCATTTGCACTTGAGACGAAAGTCTTTAACTGCTCCTCCATCCTTCCTTTTACTGTAGGCTTGAATTTTGCGCGCCAAGCGGATGTGTTTTACATACACTCACGTCACCTCTGACGTTTTGTCATTGATATTTTCATACACATGAACTTCCTACTGAATTACGTGTTCATTGCACTGATCGTAAAAACTCCTTTTGTGCAATTTCATGGCTATCTGTGTAAAATTTACATTTTTGCTTAAGTTTTGCACACCAGTGTATGTATTAAGATAATATAGCAAAAACATATAATCCCAAGATAAAAATCAAGTATAATATTGATATCATTTTAGTTTATGCTTATACACATGATAGATAAAAAAAAAGGTTGATAAAAAATTACATGCATATATAAATAAGTTTATAAAAATAAATAAATTGATCTTAATGAAACTTTAAGGTATATTTGTACGAATTAATGACAAAATTCACCTTTTTCATCTAAATTCTTAGAAACTTTCTTAAGCAGATTGACTGGAAACAACTGTTTACTTAGTGAACTTTCAAAGAACTATTCAAAAAATATTATATTTTAACATAGCATTTTTGTTTCGTCATTAAAATGTATGAATGTAAGCTCAGACATTGTAAAAAATTTTATGATTTTCGTCACAGCCTGATAAGGATAAGTATCGCTCGAGTAGGGAAAAAAGCATATTTTTCTAATGCCCGATTGCTGTTAAGATAACCCAACTATTTCAACACTATAAGCGACTGAAGTAAGGAGAATTTATAGAGTTGGGCATCTAGGAGGTGTGGCATAGTTGACCTGAAAGTTTGCTGGTCTTCGTAATTTAGAAGCCAGGATCAAGCAAAGAACCCCAGACTTCATCAGCTACTCCAGATGTATCATTTTACCTCTAGGATAGCTGATCAAGCATGCAGGAGATTGCAAACATGACATTTTTACGTGCGACAGCCGCCATTGTTTGACTCGACAAATCTTCTATTGGGTTGAAAGTTAAGAACTTGCAAATTTTTATAATAAGAATGAACTTTCTAACAACCGGGCCACTGTGACATCAAAAATATAGTAGTTGACTTAATAGCAATCAGCTATATGAAACTATATACTGAAGAACAAACACAGGTACAGACTTAGAGGAACATGTTATTTGATCTTCAATATAAATTATTGAGGTGAATAAAGTTCTTAAATTGTGTTTTTTAATAATTTTAGATGAGTATACAATAGTTAACCAAAGAAATTAATTTAAGAGTGGGCGGTGGTTTAAATGATACCTAAAATAATAAAATAAATTACGACTTTACGGAAATTTTTATTTAAAACTTTCAACAAACATTCACAGAATTACAAAATTTGCTTTAGAAGAAACATAATGCATATATTTTGATATAATTTATAGTTTGTTGTACAAAATAATGCCACTATAAAAATCAAAAAATTAAAAATATAGTATAAGCAGTAATAATTACCAAAAATGTCAACATAACAATAAACATAAAATCATACGTTGAAACTATAAACAAAAATTTAAAACTTGGAAAAAAATATTTTTCAATTAAATAAACTAGCAAATACTAATGAAAAATTACTGGACCACAATTAATTTGCTAAATTGTTTAATATATAAGAATGCTTATGAAAATAAGAGACAATATGCTCAATATACTAGACATTTAGTAAATGAGGTAATGCACTGATAGCTATTAAAATTGCGACAGAATAAAGAAAAAATAGAAAAAATGTTTATTGTACATAAACGGTAAGATATGAAGAAAAATTGAAAAATTGAATTTGAAAACTTGAGAGATTGCAGGTATACGAGATTACAGAAACTGTTTCTGATTTTGGCATTAAAATGGCCTTTACTGCTTACTCATGGAATCACGTAGGGATTGGACGACAGAAATGAGCATTTCATGCAATGCTGCTTCAAGTCTATATCACTCCATATCAGTAGTTGGAGGGGAATGGCATGCCAGTCTCATAGCAACTCGTGACAAGTTATTTTGTACTGTTGAGATGTCTGAAGACCAAACAGGCCAGCACAGCAATCGAATATCCTCTGTATTGAAGAACACGTCTGTATTGACGTGTAACATATTTTCTTATATTGTCTTGTTAAAGTATGCCATTTCGCAGAATGAAAGACAAGGTGCAACAACTGGCTTTAAGATGCCAGAAATATACTGATGACAGTTCAAATTATTTTCGATCCAAACTACAGATATGAGTACCATGTGCTCAATGGCTGCTCATTTTAAAAGAGCAGGAGCAAAGCACCAGTGATGACTTCCAAAAGTAATTATATAATGTACATTCTCTTCACTGCCACTAAAAACGTGTAGGATGACCAGAATGAATCTACGCAGAAATAGGACTCGCCAGTAATCACAGGAAACCAGTATTTCTGTGATTATCGGATTCGGACATTTAAGGGTCAGTATTTCTTTTTATTCGAGGAATAATGATATTCCCATAAAACTCCAATCTTTCAGAACTATCTAGTTAATTTAGACAGTTTACTAAAAGTTAGGAATTAAAATGTAAGATATATTAGATAAAACTAGAATAATATATTAAAGAATTGGTGTTCAGAATTTTCTAATTTGAATTTTGAATATTTTTAATCATAAAGAACATAAAGTAAAAACATCTATAAAAATAATAAAATTTTTATTTTATTTACAGAAATAATTGTTTAATTTTGGTATTGATTTGTTTCATATATAAGACATTTTCAAAGATTTATAACATAAGAAAAATTTTAAGCATTTTTGATTTTTTAATGACAGTATTTTAGCTCTTTCATGTCTTAGAAGAAGCAGTTGCTATAGTAAATGTATATGGCGAACAATACTTTATATTAATTCACACACACACACAATGGTTGCATTGGTTTGTTATTACTTTCCACTTTAATTCAAAAGATATTTAATTTTTAAGCTCTTTTAATTCACTATGAAAACTCAAAGAATACTAATAAATGCTAATTCAATTTATATCTTATCCCTGAAGGCTAAAATGCTTACTTTTGAAATAGTGCCCATATCAGCTAAGATAATAATAGTTTTAGAGGAACAGAGTTTCCAAGCTATATTCGCTTGACTTATATCATTGTCCATCCATGCATGTACACGTGTGATACCCCATAAGCACACATGGTGGCTTCCGCTTTTGAAGTGAAATATTAATGCTGTGGGCGACCGATATACACTGAATTTTGATTCGGGGCCATTCAAATTTACCACGTCCATCCTCTATTTCCCTTTTTTCCTTTTCCGTTTCAAAATACTCAAAATGCTGTCCAGAATTCGTGATGGCTCTTCTCAAAACCCGATTTTGGATAGAAAAAACTTTATTTTTTCGAGTCTCTTCTCGGTGACAATAACTTGAGGTGATGATAAAAAAAACCATTTCGTAGTGGTCGGAAAAATAAATAGGATAGAATATATCTATCTATATATATAAGTGTCTGCCTCTGCATTTTTAGGCATTTATCATAGGGAAGGTCCACTGCTGATCTAGTTTAAAAGAAAAGGGAGAAATGTATTTCTTGAGATCGAAGTCCAGTGAAAAATGACGGATTCTGTTAAAGTCTAGAAGCTCTCTGATTTATTTTGTTGGACGTATCTGTAAATATTTTTGAATGATTTGAAGTATTTCCTGGACTGCTTATGCATGCGAGATAAAATTTCATATACTTAATAGTTCATATTATTTACTGAATATTCTTGATGTGTAATCGAGATTGTTTTAATTTTGTTCACTTTGTTAAATGTCCTATGGATTAATTACTCATATAACATATATATTAGTATTTTATAAAAAAAAAGGTTATAATAGCTGTAGAGGAATGTTTTAGTTGATTTACTTAACTAGTCAAACAGCAAAATTGAAACAGAAGTGGAGAATATTGAATCTGCTCCGAAAATGCAAATATTATTGCTGTACATAGTGTAAAAGAAGAGATCACAGCATAGTGAAATATTCATTTGTTTAGTCAGCAATGTTGTTTCGTATCGCTTACACTTATCTCATGAGTAGAAGAAATCGATAACCAAAAAATACACAGGTACACAAATTCATAGTCAAAAATTTACAAACGAGGTCAAACACAAATGTTTTAAAAAATTATTTTGTTTCGTTTTCATTGTTAAGTATTAAGTGCATTCTTCCATAATAGGGTAGGAAATAGGGCCATGCAAAGAAAAATAGAAAGGTAAAGCTCTTCAACTGGTGTCAGAGAATATTGGAACGCGTAAAATTCACTATTACACATGTCAACTGTGTATGGCGAATACAGCATGAACTGAGACGCAACGTAAAATCAGAACTCTCAGGAAGGTTCCATTAAAATGTTTGATAACACCTGTTCCAATATTATTAATTTAGTTAAGCATACCCTTTTGAGATTTGTCTGGGAAAGGCATAAATATCCATTGTATACCCAAAATCTGACCATTTAAAGCTTCAAATTTTTCAATCTTGAAGAAAGAAATTGATTTTATTTAGAAGAGGAAGTGAAAGATATTTTTTATTTTTCAAAGAAATGCATTGAAAATGTAAATCAATATGAATAGAAAAAATGGTTTTCTAGCACTTATATGAAAGCAATAATTAAAAGCATCTCTCAGTCTTAAAATATTGGGTGAGCTATTTACTTATAGTACAAAAATATTAAAGTATATATATCATTTTACATGTGATAAAATAAATGATTGTACTATGATCACAAATACAAACTCATTCAATCTCTGAGAGAGATGTCTGAGTTTAACAAATTTAAGTAAATGGTATACAGGATCATTTTCCAAACAGATGGTAAATGTTCAATTAGAATTAAAAATTTTATGTCCAAGATTCATTTCATGAATTAGAAACAATTAAAATATACTGTATTACCCTTTGTTTTGATGTCTTATTAAGTTAACTTTGTACCCTAAAAGTATTTTTTTCCCTTTTCCTTTGAGAATAAAAATTTTAGTTATATTTTGTTTAATTTTCATAACTTGAGTTAGACACATTGTAACATTACATAGATTTGTTAAAAAATATGTTTGAAAAAATATTCTAGTACTTCATGATTTTTCGAGAAGCTAAAATTAAAAATGCAAATTATTCCTTTATTAAATTTCTAACAAAAAAAGAACATATTAATATAGATATTAATGTAAATATACTTTTTTGAAACTTAAATTTTAATGAAATTTCATTTAAAAGTAATTAATACCATTATCTAAATAATCGTGAATTTCTTCTTTTTACAGTTAAAAAATGATAATCAATTTCATGAGTTCTTTTTTTTTTTTGATTTCCTGCTATTGGTGAGCCGTTTCCATTGTGTACCTCAATAGAGGATTTAGACACTTGGCAACAACTAATAACAGGACAAAAGTGATAAATAGTGAACTTCAAAAATATGCATGTTTCTATAAAATATTACTGCATTCATTTAAAATATTGCCTGTAAATTATATGAATAGCATTGTGAAGAAAAATTATTTTGTTTTGACAGAAAGAAATAAAAACTATAAACGTGATTTCTTTTTAATCTATCATAAAACTGTTTTTAATTTAAGAGTGGAGAAAAAACTTATAGTAGGGAAATAAACAAAATAAGTAAAGTTAGTAATTAAAATATTAAAAAGATAAGAGAAACAGTTTATTTTAAAAAAAACAAACACTCAGCAACTGGTACATTTCTGTTTCCTTATTTGAAACATTTTTATTTACACATTTTTATTACACTGATTGAAATTTCGATTAATGCTTTTCAATTAGTATTTCGGTTGACTAAACAATTGCAGATTAATTAACTTGGTATGTCACACGAATATATAGCGGAGAATACTATTTGGTGATAAACCTCTCCCTTATATATATATATATATATATATATATATATATATATATATATATATATATATATATATATATATATATATATATATATATATTTCTTGAATGCTGATTTAAGCAAATAACAATTTGGAAAATTGAGAAATAAAATATGCTTATAGGAAAAAATAAATGAACTCATCTTTTAAACTAAAGCTTGAAATGTATTCGGCATACATTCCCTTACATGTTATTTGGATCGATGGTGTTGCCTAAGCATTTTTCGTTGTGCTTTTAGTGGAATAAAAAGGAATTTTGTATTTCATTTATGATCAAGAAAAATACATCAGATTAGCATGTTATGCTAGCTAAATCAATAGAAATTCTAGTTTTCAGATTTACTACAGATAAATTTAAGAATTTTTAACATTAGTATTGAATGTATGGAGGGAGAAAATAACTTAACAACTTGTTTAATGGACCATAAATTTAGGTGGATAAATTGTAAAATTCCTAATTTTGAGTAATTGAAATTAATTTAATAATAATTTTATTTTGAATTTTGGCTCGAAAATAGCCCGGAAAAAGGAATCCGCTTTGTTTCGGTGAAATTATCTCAGAGGAATATTACATATGACATGTAAGCAAGGATATTTCCTTTGTGCAATTGGTTTGATGGCTAATTAGGGTTATCTTTAAGTTGAAATCAATGCATATTAGCTAAATGTAATAATTATAAATGATAGTGTAAAATTCGTATAAGATAATAAAATAGCTAATCTATATACAGTAATTATTGTAGTTAATTACCATTTATAATTCATTATAATTGGGTACCATATTAGTCTTCTTTTAGAAGAATTAATTAATAATTATTAACTTGATTAACCAGATTGGATTCGAAATGTTTTCATCAATTGACGAACATCACTTCTTTCAACTAATTGCTTCATCAGTAATAAATATCTCTGTAAAGAAAAAACAACTTCAATTAAACGCTCTTAATGCATAAACACAGTGGAAATTTTGCAACAGTTATAAATCTTTTACTCGAACTGATAATGATTTAGCAAAATCGAAATACGAATAATAACATAATTTGTTAATTAGTATATGTTTTATTATCAAAAATGCAAAAATATTTTCCATTTCCAATTTTATTTGCTGTAAAAAGATTTCTTAAAGTATCCAGAGCAAAAAGTTTAGTATAGCTCATTTTCAAATTTAATGCGAGACATCATCAACATCCTTGCATCTAAGTGCTTAAATAAGACCCAATTGCTTGAATAGGAATCAAGAAAAATCTTGGGAGTTAATAAAGACACAAGATTCAAACATTCAGCCTTTCTTTTGGCATACTTTTGTTGGTCAACATAAAGAACCATCATTTAACACCCTAATGGCAATAAAGAAAGCCTGCAATTTAAACCTTGAATAAAACCCAGCAAATACTTTGAGAAATCCCGGAAATAATAAAAATGCCGGATTTAAGAGATCTCTAAGTGTTTCCATTGTCCATTTGAAACATCGGAACCACATTAATTGGAATTAAGCTTTGATGGTTCTTTCAGTTAGGTTTCTACTTGGAAATTGCGAAAAACAAAACACAAAATATAGGAAAGATGTACGTAACTCCATTATTTTAAGAGGATTTTTAGCGTGCTATGCTGATTTTATTTGTTTTATTATTGAGCTATAAGCACTACCATTCCAGTCTTATATTTGTTTCAGGAAAAGGTTATTTTGCTGAGTTTTAAAATTGAGTTTCGACTCATCTAGATTTTTTGGTAATTACGCTTCTTTACCTTAATGGAATTAAATTGAATTCCATTTTCAAAAAACTGTAGATTAAATGAGTTTTCTCAATGTTCATTTTTAAGCAAAATAAAGTCAAATGTGATAATTTATTTCCATTTTAGTAAAGTCTTAAAAATATTTTACTAAAATAGAACCATCATTTTAAAATTATTATTTCAATATTAATTTAAGCTTTAATTTATGCATATAAATTAAGTTAATAAAATTTTTCCTTGCGAATAATTTAAATAAGGGAAAATAAAATATAAATAAAAAATATTAACTACAACCTGAGATATAAGGAAAACATAGTTTAAAAATAGTATGCAAAAACTAGTTTTCCAAATTGAGAATATCTTATATATGAATTGAAATCACATACAAAACTATACAACAATCCAAGTCTGTTACAAAGAAATCGATACAGTGTTGCATCATATGTTTTCTGAAAGAGATTTTCACAGATAGTAGGTAAAATACCTTTTTATCAAGGAAAACACTTAATTAGCTACCTGTAGAGACAAGCATGCAAAAAAACGAAACATAAATTTTTGGACTCATCATGGCTTAGTGGTAAGATCACGTTTTTTGTAGTGACTTCAGTCCCACCCAGTGTCATATAATAGGAGATGGATATTGTGCTGCTGCTTTTTTCTTGACACTTTCTGGATGTGAGCTTTGAATTTTCCATGTTTTTTCTTTTGAATTATTGAATTATTGAATATGGTTGCAATCTATGAAAAGTTCTCATTATTGCAAAAATTAGGATAAAGTTATGTGGTTTACAACAGATTTGAAGCGTTATGTTGTCCACAGCTGTTACCTAAGCAACTATTCCTTTAATCACTAATGTTTGTGATTGAATTTAAGATATTTAATTACATACTAAAAGCAATTGCTTTTGATAAATCAGTCAAGTTCTTTAAATTTTCATTTATAATTAAAAAATATGTTATCTCATAATGAAATATAGACTCAGACAATCAGC
>JAPDSC010050177.1:96724-107913 GCA_026290005.1 Latrodectus geometricus | reverse complement strand
CTCTCGGTATATATATATATATATATATATATATATATATATATATATATATATATATATATATAATCAAATCTAATAGTGAAATTTTTTAAGTGAAACAAGACTAAGACTATTGGTAATTGATAAATGTTACATGATAATTAATAATATAAATAAAATATAAAGTTCATTTTTAATGTGCTAAATAAATTATACTTCTTTAATTGAAGTTTTATAATGTAACAAATATGTGTATGGATTGTATTTTATAATGTAATGTTTTATACTATAACTGTAATTCTTAGAAAATATATAGCCCCACTTGACATTTCTAAATGAGAAACGCAGTATGCATTCAATTGTTAGTAAAATATTCTACTATTAAATGACAATTAAAAGCGGAATATCTTATTACTTTGCTATACTTTACTTAATTTATACATTTTTCTATAAAAAATTGTTAATCTGTCACGTTTAAATGAAAATATTGCTGATTATTACTGTTGAAAAATTGCTTAATTCATCAAATTTCCATAAAAAAAATGTAATAAAATCATCGTGTAGATCTACACGATGAAATCTTTTGATTATAAAATATCATTTGAGATATTTTTACTTTTAAAATTTTTATTTTAACATCTAAGAAATCTATTTAATGTATATAATTAAACTAAATTATGTAAAAAGTTTTCATAAATCTATCCTTCATTTATTAAATTTATACGAATAAGATAGTAGTAAAGATACATTGTAAGAAAAACAGGTTATTTTATATTTATTAACCAGCTTAATTTCTTAAAATATATGTTTTGCATAACAATATAACACACTATTTTGCTTCAGTACAGAAGTGTCACTTTAAAAGCTTCTAATAAATTCGGTAAATATATATACATATATATTAATATTTCAAATGCATATTAAATTTTATAACTTACCAAAATCTTACACATTTTAAAAAACCTTCTTAGAAAGTTTTTGCTGGCATTCGTTTATTAATCAAATTCCAAACTTATTCAATTTATTTTAAATAATCACATGTATTGAAAAGTTTTTCCTCAAATTTTAAATAAATTATGAAATGTAATAAGAATTCAAAACTTTAAAAATAATATATCATACAGTACTAGAACAAGAAATTAAATTTTCTATAACCACGATAGAAATTCGATATTTTATTCATGTTATATTTAGATATATGAATTCTTTCTTTGTTCTTTGAGTAGTCGAGTTTTTCAAATATTGAAATATTGCCTTAGTTCTTTGAAGAAAAGAGTGTTTGCTTTGTAGGTTCTTCATCATCTGATCAAATACATGAAACTAGTTTCATAAAAAAGGGAAACTAGAGATTTGACAATAAAGAACAAATTTAAAATTTAAAAAAAACTGCATTTCGTATAAGTATGTAGTTATATATAACAGCCGTATAAACATTGCTTAATAAATTAAGTTGAATTATCCACGTCTTAAAGTAAAAATATTTCCTAATTTTGTTGTCTTAAATTGTGTGTTGCAATTTTTTGTAAAAATTCAAACTGTACTAGCATAAAAAAAACATCCTTATGCTTATTAATGAATACAAAAGCCATAACCATGTTTACCAAGGTAAATTAAGCTCACTAATTTGCTTTAAATAAATTCAGAAAATTGAAATATTCACATATGTTATTAAATGGTAGAATATATATATATATATATATATATATATATATATATATATATATATAATATTTTAAACATATATAAACAACTTAACGGATTAATGTATCTAAATGTCCCCCACATTACTACTTTTCAAAAGAACTTTTCATTCTTAGTGCACCGTATTCACGTGTCGCAAGGGAAGAAACCAGAAAATACTCAAGAAATCACCCCGACAGACATACAGGCAATAGCTAGCAACACAATTATTTAAACAGTTGTTTACGGGGGCTAATATCGAACTCAGAACCTTTTGATCATGTTTAAAATTTTGTAAATGCTTCTATTTTATTTGGAAAGTATAAATAAAAGTAAATACTCAAATATACAGAAAATATTCACCAGTTTCTTATTTATTTATTATTTAAACATAAAATTATTTGATAAATTGTTGAAATTGATGACTGCTATTCATGTTAAATTTCAGATCATTTCTAAAAGCATTAATCAGTATTTCCTAAAGGGATGGGCTTAAGTTTCGATCAAATTAATCCCCACAACAGTATGGATTTTCTTTTCCTTATTTTGACACCCATATATTAAAAGTCAACTCTGACCTGGATATAATTCCATTGCTTTGCATAAGTTCTCAATATATATTCATTTAAGACTGTTTCTGCCCAATAACTAAAATTCTGAGAACCTTCTTCCTAGGTAAAGAGGTTCAGGGAACGACGATAAATTATAAATAATATCAATCAATAACAGCTGAAACTCTTTGACATGAAACTTGAATATCTCCTCCACATTAATACAAATTAATCTTGCTTAATGGATCAAATAACATTTGGTGTCATCTCAAGATGCATCCTGCAAATCGGATACAGCACTGGCTATAATTGTGTATGCATGTTTGCAAATAAAAAATGTAGTCAATGATGCAATAATTTAAATTCGAAACTTTACAAAATGTAAAATAATTAATGCCCCCTTTAAAAGTCTGCCCTATAAATTTATTCAGGCTTAAAGATTAAGAGAGATAGGAGAAACTTGGAATATTTCCAGTGTTGACGTTTAATTTGTGCTTGCTTATCTCAACAATAGTAGACAAATTTAAGTATATTAGCTTTTGTGCTTGGAAAACTATTCAACTTTTAAACGTTTTGTCAGCTACCAGAAATTATGCTACTCGCAGTACATTGTATCTGCAAAATTTTATGGTTATAAGTAAAATTATTTAGATTCTTAAGAATCATTTATAAAATTCTGTGCAATGGAAGTATATGCTGCTTAAATTATAAATTTCATAAAACCAATTTCTTTAAAAAAAAAAAAAAGAAGAATAGAATAATTTAAAGAGATGTATTTAAAATTATAGAATTGTTTATTTTAAATGATAAAATAAGTATTAATTTTGATTTGAAATTGGAAATTAATATTAAATTCATTTTAAGCATTCTTTTTTTTTGACATTTTTATGAAACTTAGCATTTTATTTTTGTTATTACTAATTATTAATTTTTAACGTTTTTGTTAAAAAATAATGTAAATAAAGTACTTACTTATAACTATTCAAACATGTATTTGATTTGCAGTTTTATCTGTACAAGTATACATTACAATGACACTATTTATTAAAATTTCTGACAAATTTAGAAAATTATTAGAAATTAAATGATAAATTTTACAGTTTACCATTATTAAAAATTAAGAACTTCCCTTGTTTTCACCAAAAAAGTACTTTCAAACAGTATTTTTTCATAAATGCTTAAATGCACAATGAAAGCAATCTCAAAATTTTTTATTGAAAATGTTGTTTACCTTGAATATTATTTTATTCTCTAAGTATAGAAAAACATTCATGTTAATATATTATTTATTAATAACGATTCTTAAAGCTTGGGAA
This sequence comes from Latrodectus geometricus, assembly GCA_026290005.1. Classification (NCBI taxonomy): domain Eukaryota; kingdom Metazoa; phylum Arthropoda; class Arachnida; order Araneae; family Theridiidae; genus Latrodectus; species Latrodectus geometricus. The sequence continues at coordinate 104,387 of JAPDSC010050177.1, read as the reverse complement.
TTACAATGAATTGATAAATTTTTATGCATTTCAATAGGTACTATAGGTATATAATAAATATTTCTAGGTTAAAAAGAAACTTAATAATGTGCACATAATAATGACTGTTATAATTTCACCAGTGCAAAGATAATTTAAAAACAAAACAATAATCACGCACACTGGTATTAGTTTAATTATTTCACCATAGTACAAAATACTTAGAAATTATTGTCTTAGGATACACTATTTATATCTCATTTATGTTCCCTAATGAGGTAGTTGATAATTCGGACAAGTATAATTATATCATAGAGGCTCAAATAGTGGAATTTGTTTATGAGTAAGTCATATAAATCCTTGAAATTATTATGCTTTTATAAATAAAAGTTGGGAGAATTATTTAAATTGGATTCAATTTTTAATAATTGAATTTTATTGATATTTTGCACTAGTGATTGAACTTTATGAAAATGAAATTTTATATGTTACCAATATATTTTACCATAATGGACCCTTGGTTCAAGGAGTTAAATTACAACGCTCAAAATATTATTAATATGTCACTATTATTTGCAACTAATAACGATGAAACTTTGTCATACTTATGAGCAAATTTATAGCTTGCAATCATCATTAGTGTTAGTGATGTCTAGTTAGTGATAATATTGGAATTTTGGCTGGAAATTTATAAGGGAGATTTTAAATGAATCAGTGAATCATTGTATTGGTGATGTCTAATAATGATAATTTATTGTGGAATATAAATTTGATGAAATAATGTTGAATGCTTAAAAGAAGAAAGAAAATAAAGAGTGTTTTATTAAAAGGGTACAGATGAAAAAAGTATTATCGCAAAATTAAAAAAAATATAACAGTACTGTATTTTATAGTATAATGATTTACATAATTTAGAAGATACAAATGTTATAAAATAGAAGATAAAATTTAGAAAATACATAAACTCCAAATACATGTAAAAATAATTTTTAAATATTACATTAAGTTAAGTAAAAGATTAAATTTAAAAGTACAAATTTTCATTAAAATTTACAAATATAATATTTTGAAAACATATAATTGATAAAACTGATATCTTAGTTTTTGCAATCCACTTTCTAAATAACATATCATATAGTCTTAATTTCAAAGATAGTTTAAAACATGAATATTTAATGAGGAAACGTTTCTAATGCCTCAAAAATGTTTAATGGAAATGAATTTTATTACAATAATTAGGTACAGTTAAATGTTTTTTAATAGATGCGCAGTAAAAAATAAGAAATAGTCAGCTGATGCTCTAAAGCAAAAATTACGAACAAAAAGTTTTTATTTTTAGTCAGAACATAATAAATTCATGATAAAATATTTTATGAATTTGATTATCGCGTTGAAGTACAGTACAATCATTAAGTGAAGATAAGAACTGTTTAGACTAAGATCTGTAACTTAATAACTGTTTGGACAAGGATCTATAACTTCTATAATTAAATTAATTCCAAAACATTGCAAACATAAATAAACGAGGTGTTAATCTATCTTGAAATGATACATGATCATGTTTAAAAAATTTTAAGATATGGACGTTTTGCTCCCAAAACAAAAATTAAGTGCTTAGAAAAGCAATATTTTTGGTCGAGTGTCAGCCAGCCTGGCAGTATGGGGTGAGCTGTTTCACTTTTTCAACTGAACGGTAATTTGGTGTGGAGTCTAACCTCTTCAGTACACACATGCCATAGGTACTCATTTATAATGTAGGCAACCATTTATACTAGGAAAAGACAAAGATAGAGAGAGAGAAAGTACATCCATGCCCGAACAGGGATTCGATTTCGGGACCTGCCTATCTACCGTCAGACACGCTGAGCACTAGACAAAGTAGGTGACGTGCCTCACCATTTAATAATGAGCAATTTTATAGGGTATTGATATTGATGTAGCAAATGCTATAAGTGTTTTAGCATAGCTTTGATGCTGTGAGTTAATGTAAGAAAACATTTTACAAAATATTTCTACTATGCAGAAGCAATTTGTATTTAAATAACAGTCATACTTCCCTTATTTGGACTACTATGGATAATTTAAATTTGAGTAAACGTAAAAGAAAATAAAAAATATACTATTATAAAACATTTTACAATTTCTGTAGTCAATATCTAAAAATTAAAAATATGACCATAAAGTAAAGAGAAGTACATGAAGCACAGCGTCAATGAAGTAAAATTTCTTACAACAGAATTTAAGAGAAATCGCAATATGAACTCTTCTTTAACAACAATATATTTCAAAGGCTATTAGAAACATATTTCGGTTGATGCAATTCAAAATCAACAGTTAGGATTATTTTTTTATTTTTTACTTCAAAAATTCTGAAATGCATTATATATAAATGGAGAGAAACTTAGTTCTATATTTTGAAATGTCCTTTTCTGATTTCCTATTCCTATGTAATTCTATAAATTTATAGATAAGGATGCTCAACAACATATTTTTTCAGCTTGAGCTTGAAAAAACATGTTTATAAAATTAAAAATGAAATATCAAAATCGAATAGAATTTATTGTTTATTTTCCAATAGCTCTATTCTACTATTTACTCATTTTCTAACACACTTTTAAGAGATTATTTACTTTCTTGTCTGTTTACCGCCTAGATCTAATTTGGAATAACTTTCAATCAACTGGTAAACATATTTTTGCTTTAAAAGTAAATGTACATTTGTAATAGACTGAGAAATTTTAGAAATCAAACTATACATAATTGAAATTTTCTATATATTTTTACTTTACGAAGAAAATTAAAAATTAATTTAATTGAATTTCTGATTTGTAATAATATAATCATTGTATCTTTGGTATGATAGTTTCCATCATCTATTGCCGAGCTGACATTTGAATGGTTAGTGACCTGGCTATCCGTGGATTAGCTCGTGGGTTCACTTCCCATCTCTGTCTAGGAGTTCATGATCCACTTTAAATTGTAGGTTTTGGTGTAATTAGTCTTCGTGCTTTAAAATATTACCCTTGTATTCCAAATTTTGGGCACCCAACAATCCGAAAACAAATAAACCAATTCTTATCAATTATGTGTGATATAAGTAAATATATATTCGATTTAATAATAATTTTTATCAAAAATATAATAAGTTTTAGGTAGTGAGTTTATTTATTTTATTTAAAAAATGTTTTCTCTGATTTCAGTGAAATAAAATGTGAATATAAATTAAAGTTGTAGTTCTATAATGTGTTTCTTTCCTCATAATTTCAATCTTACATTAAATTTCATTTAATCATTAATTAAATATCTCCCCTTACTATTCATAATTAAAAAATGGATTTTCCTCTCGTGATTTATTCTTAAATATAACATTAATTTAAATTTTCGTGGCTTTAATGTAATTTAATATAATATGTTATTAAGTGCTATTTAGAATACGTTTTTAAAAGTTTTTCTTTTCCTTTTCTCATCAAACTAAAAAAGGGAAATTTTATCTACAGTAAGAGAAATGATATCTTCTCATACCACCCCCATTAGAAAAACATAATTCCATTAGAGTACTTGTCAAACATTTCTTCTTGGTAAACAAAGGTTGAGTGATGCTCGTTTTGATTCACTCTCCCACATTCATCAATGAAATCATGCTTATCATCAAATGCCGATTCATTTATTATATTTTATATGCCCAGCCGGCTCGTAAAAGACGGCGAGCTTGACTAATGATGAGACGGGTATCGAATTTATCACAGTTTACATTTTTCGCTGGCCCTATAAATTTTGGGAGGATTCTCGTTGAATTATTCATACAAAGAGATGCAAAAGGAGCTGAAGTAAGGGGAAATAGAAGATCAGGGGGGTAATTAAGAGCTTCAAGATGAGAGGGGAGCATAATGATATAAAAGGTGACATGTTTTACACAAGCGTTTACTTAAGTTTCAGATAATTTACAACATTGTTAAGAAGGTAGAACTCAACCTTCCTGCCCTTAAGCAAACAGATACATGCTAATGAGAACTTGGTTCCATAATATTTTTCTGAGCATTTCTGTATACTTTTAGTGTAAAAAAGTGCTGAGTTTATTATTTTGAAGTTTTATTGCCAATGAAATTAAAATTTAAACAATACAAAAACTGATATTAAAGACCACTGGTGTGTTAAAATAAAAGTAATGTTATTATCATCAGCTAATAAATATTAACTTCTACTTGAAATATAGCACCTTTTTTATCGTATCTAATCTTCGTGGACATGACATATTTAAATTAAATTGAATATAACGCATATAATTTTATAAAAACCTTAAATAACTTGTATTATTTATTCATTACTAAGAGCCATTAAAAAAATTACCGGAATAAATAAACTAATATGCTTATCTAATATATGCAAATTTAAATCTTTCACGTAAAAAAAATTATAACTATTATGTTTATTAAATATAGCGAGTGTTATACGAATATTATTTCATTATACTCATAAAATTTTATACTGAGTGACATATTATAAGCATTACATTAAAAATTAATTAAAAACTATACTTACTATACTAAATGTTTTGAAAATTATAATATCTCGAAAATTTTTTCAATTTTTTCTTAAATTGCTTAATTATATAGTCAATTTAAATGTTTCAGTGAACGGTTTTGGCTTATATCAATATTTTCTTGATAAAAAATATTAAATTAATTAATATTATTAATACAATTATTATTGTACATTATAATAACTATATTGGAAACAGTTTCATTTTAAAATGTTGTTTTTAAATTATTCTAATTTGATTCAATAAAAAGCAATTTTATTTTAAATTATGTGTGGTTAGCATCCTTCTTTATAATTAATTTTATGACATATATAGAATTTTAATTAACTCAAAACTTCTTCAAAGTCCACTAATAACTTTGCTTTTCAAGCATTTGCTTATTAACATATTTTATTTCTTCAGTTATTTTTATTTTTAATTAATAAATAAAAATACTATGTGTTACTGTATAGTATGCATTGAAATAGTTGAATAGTTAAAACTGATCAATTGGAGAAACGAGTAGAAATAAAAGGTGTTAAATGTGGTATAGAAATATATTTTATATTTATTTATAATTTCATAAGTATGGTAGAAAATTCATTAGTTGAATACAGAGGCCCCTTTATTTCAACAATAATAATCTAGCCTGGAAATATACAATGCGGAATTACAATATCGTATAAATCTCCATGTGTAAACTGTAAATTATTCTCCTCAGTACTGTTCAAATATTAACACATCTGGGTTATAGCAATTTAAATTGTCCCACAAAATTTAATTTGAAATTCCAAACTAAAATAGAGGAATGAAATCCAAAGTAAGGAAACGTATTCTAGTTTTAGAAGTGTCTTCAGCGTTTACTCTTCGCAAAGTAAATAGTTTTATAATTATGTTATATTTTATTTATTAAAACTACTGGAAATTTTGATATTTAATAAAATTATAAGGCAATTGCAATAAACTTTGTAACTTGAATGAAATAATACCAAAAACCAAAAATTTGAATGAAAAATTTAACCTTATACAAAATTTGGCTAAAATAAGGAAAGAATAAGAAAAATTAAACTGATTGTTTGAATCTTAATAGTATTCTTAACCTTATTGATAAATGTTATTTTATTTATTTTTAAAAAAATAAAAATTTAGATATTTATAGTAAGTATTAGTAATTTTAAACTTGATTGAAATAATAGCCAAAACCGAAAATTTGAATAACCTTATACAAAATTTAGCTCAAAGAAGGAATAAGTTCGAATATTTAACGGAGTGTTTGAATCTTAAGTGTGTATACCTTATTGATAAAATCGATTTTATTTATTTATTCTCGAAGCTACTTGAAAGAAAACTATACAAAGATTGTAAGACAATTTTTTTTAAATTCTTTATAAGCGAAGTTTAAATTCAATTTCCAAGGTTTATCAGAAAATCTGGCTTAAAATAATTAAATGAGGTATAAGAAATTGATTTAAGGAATGAAGAGTGTTTTACACCAGTGATTGATGAAGCCTGAATATCTCAAAATCTAAAATCGTGCGCGTTTAGCGATGAATAATTAATTAGCTAGATAAATTTTCGTTTAAAATTTCAAGGAAAAATTATTTTCATTTTTGATATATGAGGGTTATTTTTTGCTCAAATAAAAAGCACTCATTGATTGAGAGACGAAATCATTTGAATAGTTAGGTAAATTATTTTCATTTTCATTAAGTATTCAAGACTAATTTAAAACAAACTATTTTTATAACTGGATTTTTCAATAATAATATACAGTACTAGCAAAACAGGGAAGCGAAAATTTTTGCTCTAATCAAAATTCAACATGATATAAGTGATCAATTTGGTTCAGTGGTTAATCTTCTTATTTTTTAAATGGAAAATCTTGAATTCAATTTTACCCACAATTGAAGAACAGAATGTTGTTCTTCTACTTTTTCTATGCATAATGGTTACTGGATCTGCTTGAGTTCGAGACATATCCCTGTTAATCTATGACATCCAAAGTGATTCCGCTGGTGTGGAGTGGATGTGGAGAGGAGGGTGCCAGCTAAGGTGAGACTTTAAAACCTAACCATGGTTAAAAAGTACGAAACGCTTAATAATAGGCAGGTATTCAAAACCAAGTTAACCTTAAGGTACAATTGTTCCTTTGCATTTTTATGTATGTAACCAAAACTGATGTGCTCGTGTTCTTGATAGTTTTTCGGGTGTTTTTTTTTTCTTCTCTTTTTTCTATGAGGACTTAGTTTCCTACTTATGAAATTTCATCTATAATAATTAGCGAATGCTTATATTTTTCACAATGATCTATTCATCACCAAATGAAAATTTCTTATTCTTTGGTCTAGAGATAAAAATTTGTTCTTAAAGTATATACTCTTATATTTTGTGCTAAGAACACACCAAAAATAATTAACCCTTTTCAATATTTAATAAAAAATATAGTAATTTATTATTACTCATTAGATTTTCTGACTGTTATAAATGTGTTACCTAATTTAGTGATGTGATATCACTGCTATATATGAACCATTGGTATAAATGTTCAGAGAATATTTATATATCAGAGAATATCAAACACTATTGATATTAAAACATTTAAGAGAATATTTAAAAAAATAAAATTTAAAACCTCCTTAAGAATGAACATAAAATTAAAATTAAATATGTTATTTATATCAAACAATCTAGTAAGTAAAGCTGAAGACATTTCAGTCATTTTCATATATTTTAAGAAAAAGTTAACTGTAGTTGTACGTCTTTTTAAATAATTTCTATAGACTGATATCAAAATATTAAGTATATCTTGATTTATAGAATCTTTATTCAGAAATAAAAATTATAGTTTTTAAAATAATGTTAATGGAGAACATTTATGAAGGTACTTTAGCGTCAGTCGAAACATTTTGTTTTCTTATTTAACTATTATCATACTCTGATAACACCTTTACAATGAGTGTAATTGTAAACTAGAAATCAAAATAATATAATTGTACTTAATCTAAATATTTTCATATTATATTTAACACATTTTAATAAAGACATCACGAAGCGGAAATGTTATGATAATTATATGTCTTATAATAAATACACAAAATCTGTGTCAGTTATTTTTTCCTATATATATATATATATATATATATATATATATATATATATATATAT